>JABEVN020001241.1:0-25780 GCA_013146195.2 Codonopsis lanceolata | reverse complement strand
AAACAGGACAATTATTTAGGGACGGAGGGAGTACTAGTTATAGATGTTTAACTAATTAGGCAGGTAATAGAGATATGAAGATCTTATGGTGAGTGGAAATCTAGGATTACGGGTTTCACTTATATCTCCTTTATGTTCAATTCATAATAATGTCATTCAATGTCTTGGGTTCGTTCACTAAAAATAGATATAGTACGTTGAACAATTGGTTCGAGCCTCCATCCCATAAAATTCACTCCATTCCATATCCTAAGCACAGGAACTATCAATCTAGGCGTCACCTAGATTTATGATCTATCGTCACCTAGATCATGTAAGAACACGGTCCTAACTTATCACTCTCGTGCATCGATAGGTCCAATTTATTGTGTTGGTGAGCCGATTAATGCGACATATGCACTTGGTCATGCAGTTATCCGCACCTCTAAGCCTTTATTATTTGCGATTACATTCATTTGTTCAAAGCAAAATAATATAGGGATTGATAAACAACACAATCAACAAGCATTGAATAGACATAAATATGAATCAAAACATAAATTCGATACAAGTTACCTCCCACCTCTAGATTAGGGATGATTTAGTTCATCATAGACGATGAGACAGACACATGGAGATGATGGGAGACATGATTTGATCTTCAATACTTGAAATTACAAAACCTAACTATGTTATACAATCTAAAACTACCTAAAATCTATGTAAAGAGAGCTTCCAGTAGTCCTCCTTATGCTTAGGCTCGGCATCGACTTCTATATATACTCGGGAGTTGTGAATGGATCGAATAGTGTAAAATCCGAAAAAGCATTACGCCTACCTTGCGGTCGCGAGTCTTTGGATACCTTGCGTCCGCAAGGTCTCCGGTGTGTGTGTGGTTTGACTCTTTGATTCTTTTAGGGGCCGATGCGCCTACCTTGCGGTCGCAGTGCAGGCACTGCGTCGCAAGGTGTCCAAGTTTATGAGATCTTTTCTTGTTTCTTCAATTTTCCTCTTTTGCCCTTTCTTGTAATTTGCACTTAAAACCACGGAGTTTCGCGTATTTTCACAATAATCCACGAAACTTACAAAACTCACCAAAACATATATTAGTACTCAAAAGACTCGTGAAATAGCATAATTTAAGTCATAGAAGTATATAAAATCGACGTATAAAATACATCGATCAATAGCCTAAGCCAAATTTATCTCCATTAGGCTTTTGGCTTGAAAGGATTCCTTCAAAGGTTTTCTTAGAGCTGTTCCAGGAGTCAATGGTCTTTTGCAAGGCAATCTTCTCCAGGTCTAGCCCTTTGATGTGTTTAGTAAGGCAGTCAACTTTGTCACAAAGGAATTTGTTTTCTCCTTTTAACTTGATACTCTTCTGTTGACATCTATTGAAAGTTTGAATCTCAGCTGCCAGTAGCGATTTCTCAGCAGTAAGCTTTTCACAGTTCTTTGTGAGTTTCACATAGGCTACTATGAAGGAATTGAACTCTTCAATTGAACTCTTAAAAAAAAGCATTTCTTGATTATCCTTGAGCAGTTCTTCCTTACTGAAGTTTTCACAGTTGATCTCACCTTTAACGAAGGGACTTGGTGAGATTTCGACATCATGTTCAGAGTCATAGGTAGGACCTGAATCATGAGCTATTAAACATATGTTATCTTGCTCACAATCGTCCTCTTCCTCTTCTGAATCAGTCTCAAACCATGTAGCAACCTGTTTTTCTTCAATATCTTCAGCCAACATACCTTTATGTTTTGAAATTTCTTATACGTAGGCTTTCGGTATGCTTCGAATTTTGGCTTTGGACATTTAGAGGCGAATTGACTAGGTTTTCTACAGTTATAACACACAAGCTCTTCGTTAGATGAGCTTTCAACAGTTTTTCTAAAGGGCTGCTGGTGTGTGTCCTTCCTTCCATATTTTGTAAATTTTTTGAAACGTTTTACAAACATAGCAAATTGTTCATCTGAAAGAAATCATTTTCACTGGAGGAAGTAGAAGGTTTGATTTCAACTGGGGTTTCTTCTTGAACCATGGCTGGAAAGGACAAGGTTTTGAATTGCTTGTCTTGCTCAAGAGCTTGACTAACTTTGAGCTCATAAACCTTTAAACTTGCGTAAAGACTACGGAGAGTCATTTCGTTTAAGTTTTTAGATTATTTCATGGCGGTAGTCTTAACATGCCACAAACTACCTAGAGAGCCTAGAAATCACATGTTCATTTCCTTTTTGTCATAAGTTTTACCAAGAGAAAAGCAGCTATTTATTACCTCACTGAAGCGATCGTATGCTTGTCTCAAGGTCTCCTTGGGATCCTTCTTGAAAGAATCGAATTGTTGGATGAAGGTGTATTTTCTGTTGTCTCTTGTGTCTTGGTCTCCTTCCAAGTATTCGGCAAGAGCTTCCCACATCTCTTTTGTAGAAGTACACCGGATCACTTGTTGGTAAGTGTTGGTGTCTAGTGAGCTAGTTATGATGTTGATAGCTTTACTATCTAGCTCTACTAACTTTCTATCGTCCTCAGTCCATTCTGATTATTCTTTTGGTACTTCGGCAAGATTTCCAGTGATGGATGTCAGAAGATTGGCCTTCATTGGTACATGACATTCTGCTAGTATGCATTTCCATAACCTGTTGTCAATAGAATTCATAAAACGCATTACCTTATCCTTCCATACATCGAAATGGCCTTCGTCCAATATTGGGACGTGGTTCGCATTTGACGTAGGTAGCATGTAGTGTGTTTGTGCCATTGGATCTTATCTCTCAAGAGTTTAATCTTGGAAAAACTAGTTTTCAAAGAATTAAGCTCTGATACCAATTGTTAGTCCCAAAAGGCACAATAATAAGCTAGAAAGGGGGGGTTGAATAGCTTATTTAACACTTAAAACTTTTTGTATAAAGTCCTTAAACAAGCACTTGCAATCTATTGAAAAGATTGAAGTAGCAGAAGTCTTGTAAGGAAGACAGTTCAAGTCTGCCGGTGAAGCACTACCGGTAGACTTTGATGTATACTCAAGTTTGAGGATGAAGCGATAAGTAAAGAGATATGAAATAGTATAAAACAATAATCAACATTAAGGAAATAACACAAGTATTTTAAGATGGTTCGCACTATAAAGAGTGCTACGTCCACCACCAAGGCAGTCAACCTTGGATTTAAATGTGTACTATGTTTTCCACTAGTTTAATTACAAATAAGTCTAATGAATCATGTACAAAATATTTGACTTGTGTTTGGGGGTTTGAGAATTGAATATCTGGACAAAACAGAATATTCGATGTGCAGAAGAATAGTAGAAGAAACAACAATAAGAAGCAAAAGATTAAATGTTTATGCAAATCTTCTTGTTGTTGTTGAGGACTTCGTTGATCAGTTTATGATCTCTTGAATGCACTGAATGTATAAAGTTTGATGTTGTTGCGAAGATTCAAGCAGTGTTTTCTTCAGACTTTAATGGCAGTATTTATAGCTGGGCATTCTTTAGATCGTTGGAGAAGACGAAGAGAGTAACAACTCTATTAGGTTGAATGCATTAAATGCATGGAGCTGACTTTGTAGATTTTGTCTTCACTGATACTGAGAAGGGAATGGCAGAGAGTTGTTGCAGCAACTAGCAGCTGAGCAATCAGAGTTGCAGACCTGCAATAGTTGGTACAGTCTGTATGTGTTAATCTGTTCACCTGTTCTGTCACTTTTCAGGAGGCGAAAGTCTTCATGCCTTCCGGAAAAGCTGGACAGGCGTGTCTGAGAAGTCAAGTGTTGATAGAAGGTTGGTTTAAATTAAATTCAAACCGATAAAGATTGAATTTAATTAATCCACTAAAAGCTTGATGACTGGACACGTCATGCTTGAATAGGTGCAGACAAGGTCTGCTGTTGGATGCTGAATGAAGTCTTCCGGTGAAGCCTTCAGCTGAAGTCTTCCGCTGAACCTGTGAAGTTTAAAAAATATTCTAAGTCAAAGTTCTATACACAGTTGCCACGCTAATTGATACGCAGCCCCATTAGCCACTACGTATAGAACCTAATGTAATGTATGAACAAATGCAAATCAAGATACAAATGAGAAACAACACTTTCCTTCTCACGTTTTCCTTGCTCAATCTTCTCCTCCTCTTCTCTGTTCGCTTTATTTACTAACTTCAACTCTAACTCGCGAATTTCTTCATAAGTCAATACTCTACCAAAGGGACATTCGGATGATAGGTGACCATATCCTTGACATTTAGAGAAATCGAAAGCATAAGAAAAGAAGATGGTGTTTGACCTCGGTTTGTAGTCACAAAACCTTTTGAGTTTGCAGCCCTTAAACACATTTTGTAGCCACACAACTCCCTTGAAGTGGTAGCCTTCTTCCCCATGTTTTTATGACTTGCACGATTTCTTATCTTCTCCAATCGTTATAAAAAAAGATCCTAATGTTGGTGCAGACTTTGATTAACTTGTTTGCATTGAAGTACTTCGAACCGTGCATCCTCGTCATCCATGATCGTTTCACGAATAAGGATTTGCGAAGGACTTGCTCTAATACCACTTGATACGTGAAAATCTGCTTAAAAACACTATCCAAAGACAACTCAAACAGTAAGTAGGTTGGCTGAATTGCACCCAAAACATCCACAAAAACACTCGAATAACACACACGTGATAGATTTGGCGGAATAAGAGATAATGGTAGGCTCAGCAGTTAGGATTCACTCTCCTAACGTAAAGAAACCTTTATGCGATCTTCCTAATCTTTAAGAAATAAAACACGTGAATGAACAAAAACTTTGCTACCAACAAGCTCTAGCTCAACTCGTACTGCTCATTTCTCCTAGTGGAGAGGTCGGGTGTTCAAGTCTCACTAGAGACACCCTGGACTTTACACCTCTCAATAGAGAGGTCGAGTGTCCAAGCCTTTTTAGAGTCATCGTTGTTGGAAACATAAAGTAAACCCTAACTTACAAGAAAAGCAATAATCTAAGTTATAGTCCTTGTAGGACTTTTGTAGAAACTTGCATGTTTTAGATTTACTTAAAACAATTAAGGTAAAACAACTAGTTAAATCATAATTACTTAATACCTTTAGGTTGTTTTAGTTAGACTTTAGCAAGTCTAAATCTATATGTTGAACCTTCAGCAGATAGATACCCATTGTTGTTTGCATAACAGATGCCACCTAGACTTCGATAAGCAGTCTTCTTTAAATAAAATATCATATCTGCTTCAAGCTTAGTCAGCTGCTGATACCATAGTGTCAGCACCTACTTAACATTTAAATTCTCTATTTGTTGAAACATTGTACACTGTTGGAATAGTGCTATAAAAATATTTAAGACTTTAAATCTTCAAACTTTAGTTAAAGGATTCCAAGTAGTATCATATTGAACACTTGTCCTTCACGTGCAAATATTTAATTATTATTTAGCCATCATATTTTTAACCGTGGAACTATTCATATGAATACTTTTTTATGTCTATCTTAAATGATCTATAGTATTTCACGTCTACTAGCTAACCACCCTATTTATTATCTTATACTAGGAGATATCATCTAAAAACCTCTACAAGATCTCTGTGAATTAAATGAAAGATTTCATCATCATTCTTCAAAGATCATCCATGTTTTTTCAAACGACTATTATTCAAGATCTCTATAAATAATCTTTAAAGCAAGGATTGAACATGGTTGAAAGAGATAGAAAATAGAGGACGGCACGGTTGAAGACTATCATTCATTACTCACAATATTATTATTATTTTTATTTCCTTCAACCCAAGACTGACATTCAACATATTCATTCAAGCTATTCTTTCATTGATGTGTTCCAGTCCTCAAACATTTACTGGATAATCTTTCACATAATATTCTTTTCCAGTTCTTGTTTAGACAATCATTGTATTCCTAACCTTACTTCTCCCTAATCTTTAGGGAACTTTTGATTGTTGCACGAGTTTGATTGTTTCTCAATCATATTCCTCAAACACTGTTTTTGTTGTACATTGATTCGTTAGTGTCACTTAGAATATATATAATCTTAGTGCACTTCAAAAATCCAAGTTTGACCAACTTGGTTGTGGACGTAGCAATTTTTACAATACTGTGAACCACTCCTAAATACTCTGTCAATTCTCTTTCAGCTGATAGAACTGTTTCTAACACTTAAGCAACTTCAATCTACTTAAGTGTCACTCAGTTACATTCTTGAATCGTTTACTTAATTGTTTTTATATATTGTCTTTCAGCTCATTCTTATATTAAATGATCTGCTTAAAAACCTTTACTACTTAAACCTGTGCCAACAAGCTGACATAGAGTATTTTGTTCATGAGCTGATAAAACAGTTTGTCTATCTTCTAATAACTTATTCTTTCTGCTGCCAGTTTTGAAGGTTTTCAAAATACACCTTAACGTTTTTAAAAGGTTATTCACCCCCTCCCTCTAACTTTATTTCATTGCCAACTGGACTTACAACTTTATTACAAAACAAGTAAAATAAACTTATCCTAAATTAAGAGAATCCTTGGGGCCTAAGGATTGGTAATGTCGCCCCTTTGAAACCCTAAGTTGGCTGCCACCGTGCTCCTTGTCTTCTTACCATGGCTTGAGATGCAAGCCTCTCCCATACACAACCCTAATTGAGCATGTCCATGTGTGCCCTCCTTAAAAGGCCCTAAGCCATCTTGGTTTCACTTGAACTCCCTTGTCGTTCCATGCTTCCATTTAACCTAATGTGGGCTAGCAATCATAACCACCCTCTTAATTAAACTCCCAAAGCCCGTAACCTTTTCCACAATAACCTCCTTCCCACACAAACTCCCCTTTAGTCTAGCCCATATTCCTTGCAAGCCTTGTTCCGTAACAGCCCCCCTAAACAGCCCCTATTGGCCTTGAAGTATTCCCCTCGACTGCCTTCATTTGCATAACTCCTTTTTTGGGATAATCACTGCCCCAATAAGTAGCAACGACTCCTCATCTAGGGTATATAATGAGTTCAAGTCAAACAAAAGCGAACACATTTGTCACTTGTCACTATGAGAATCGCTCATGACACCTAGGTAACGATCCACGTAGCATTCTCATGTAGGTCAATCTAGTACGTCGTTACACCTAACACGAACTCATGTGTAAACTGATATCAACTATATGAGTCTCAACACATACTAGTCTTCGAGTATTATTATTGCCCTTATTAATAATAATACTCGACCAGGGATATTTATAAATAACATATTTATTCTAAAATCTTTATAATGCATTACTATGAATAAACAAACATTACATAATAAATAAATGTCTTAATAAATAATGATACATGGAGAAATAGACTTGCATGTAGGGAATAAACCAACACTTTCAACCTGTAAGAACATGAAACAACATGTTAGTGGAAGTGCAATGTTTGGCCTCGCGAAACCATTCCGACGTGAGAGTAAGAATCGTGTGAGTCAAAAGATATTTTGATAGAGTTTCTAGGTTGTAGAAAGCGTGTACTTTGTTTAGGGTTTATGGAGAAGTATATATAGGTCCCAATGTCATAGAATCCGTCTAGGATTGGGATCCACAATTACCGTGTAGGTTTAAGAAATAACTCCTAAGTTATAGGTGCAGTAAGAAGCTGGCCGCATAATAACTGGAGTAGATTAGGAAATAACTCCTTTCGTATTAGGAAACATTTGACCTGTCTTGGAGAGCACGACTCTAGTGGTCACTGGTAGGTGCTTTCCCGGGAGGGCATTACCCTATCTGGCTAAGAATGTATGTGCCTATGAAGACATGTATAGCTCTCGGGTATGACCCCCTAGCTGGAGAGGTGTGGCATGTGTCTGGCCAGGGTTTGACGGGATCTATATGGAGATCGTTGCTCGGGCATCTTGCTAGTCCTGTCTGATCTTCGTGTGGGACCCTTGTTTAGTGAGCTCATGACAAGCACATGATACTCGCATGTGCTTTACTTGTAACCGACTTTGGGCCAGGCATATCAAAAAGTAAATCTAAAGGTAAAGATCTGATATATTCCTTACTTTTTTAAATAGTAATGGATTCCTTACTTTTTAAAATAGTAATGGATTGCAAAGACGTGAAAACTTATTCTGTTGAGCTAAACATATAATACATGACATATTAGTTTGTATGTGACTTTTGCTACCATCTTTTTTTTTTACACTTTATCAGGTAAAATAATCTAGCCAAAACAGAGAGAACATCAATATTTTACTTCTAATGTTGGCTCCTAGGTCAAGTTATGCCAAATGCTAGATAGCTTCTAATTTTACTTCTTATGCTGGCTCACTTCATCTCCATCTTCTGTTGATATGATTTGCATGCATTGCCAATCTCCTAATTTATGTTTTATAATTTTACAATTTCACTATGTGTTTTAATACAATCTTGGTAAAGTTTATGCTTTATTTTGTTTTAATTCTTTTAAAAAATTCATAATTCAAAAATATCTCAAATGTCAAATGGCTAACTAAATGAAGAAATTATATCTAACCTACATATGCTAATAATCTATTAATGACATATTTTTATAATCAAAGACCTATTTTAAATACTAATAATATATATTTATTAATTGTGAGTTTTATTTTAATTATAGTACTAACATTACATTAAACAATTTTTTTTAAAAAATGAATCAAATCCCACTGTGCACCCCGATCAAATTGAAAAAATAACCTCACATGACATGCACATGACCAACTTCTGTTAGTTAGCCGACATTAGAAGTAAACTCTTGATGTTCTCTCTGTTTTGGCATATGTAAATAGCTCTTATTCTTTTGTGAACTAGAAGACACCCATTTAAATAATGTTGATCCACCGATCCAAGTTGATTTACCTTTTAAAATAGCAATAAAAATATAAAACCATATATATTTAAATACTATATGAAAATGCCCCCCAATGGTCAACTATTGTTTGGGATTAGTGGGGGATGAATTTTTTAAAAGGGTCCTTTGATATTGAATAGTAATAATGTTGATGAAAATTATGATAATAATAGTGAGAACCCAAACCCATTACTTGTATAATATCATACTAACATGCTCCTTATGTGACTTAACATGTTAAAGAGTTCATATTGTTCATATCATGCTTGCATTAGGTTGACTATAATCGTAGTTGCTTGTATAACTTCTTTACTTTGCATGCTTTGTTATGGTTGCTTTGAGTATCGCCTTAGCTTCCCTAGCACTTAACTAAGCCCTAATAGAGTCTTAGTACCCTTCTTGCATGTTTTATAACTTCAATCTTGGTCAAGATATGCTTGGTTGAGAGTGAGAAGCATTGTTGCTTCGTTTGATCTTTTGAGTCTTAAGGTCTATCAGTTTGCCTTTGTTGGTTGTGTTACTTGTGTATTCGACTTGTAGGAAGTTGAATTGGAGTTCTAGACCTTGTATTGTAGTCTTTAACATGTTTTAGGGATGTTAAGCTAAGATTGTTTAGTTTCGGTTTGATTGGTGTTTGCATCGTTTAATTCCGTTGTATAATTTGATCTTCGTTCTTGCATGTTTCAAGGGCTGTTCGGGAGTATTTCGGTTGTGCTTTGAGTAGGGTTTGACCTTAGGAATGTTTGTGGATGAGTTGGGTTCCTTTTGAACCATGTTTCAAGCCATTTTCACCATCCAGAGGACCAAGCGCTCGCTCAGTCGAATGGCTGAGCAACCACGCATTTTCCGGTACGTGCCATCCTGAGTTTCAAGACCAAGCACTCGCTTGGCCTCTTGAGCAAGCGACCGCTTGCCACCTTTGATAGCATTATGGGATTTTCTGATTTTTGAGTTTTGGCTTGATCCCTTGAACCATGTCCAACCCAATTCAAACCATATCTTAAATTGTGACCCTTTTGAGTCTATTTTCAACCCTTTGATGAGTTTTAATCAAGGACACTCATGAATCCACTAATTAGAAGCCTAATAACTTGTGCCTAGGATTGAACCTTTTTGTGTCTTCAACCTTCCCAAACTCAACTTGACAGCCATTGTTCATCCACCATTGTTGTTGCTGGGTTCCTAGAGAGATAGAGAGAGAGAGAGTTTAGAAGTGCCTCACCTTGGTTGCATGATTGCCGAAGATCCGACCATCCGATTTTCGATTCGAGACCACCAAATCGAAGCCCTTGCTCTCTAGTTTAACAATCATTGCTTGGTTTTATCATCCAACTGTTTGATATTGAGCAAGGTAAGCTTCCAATCCCCTGTTTTTGTATGCTCAATATCAAGCATGCTCCCTTCATGATAGTTTCTAGATACATGCTCAAAAAGACATGCACCATGTTAATAACTTGAAATTTCTAAAGATAAATTTCTATAAATTTTGGGTTAATTACTCATAATTGGGATTTTGGACTTATGTCTAGTATGAAATGTGTTCTAAAATGAACTTGGAATAACTATTATTCTTGGACTTGTTGTAAATTGGAACTTCAAAGAGATGATCATTCTAGGATTCACAAATTGGCGAACTTTGATCTTAATAGACTAAATTCTTGAGTAACTTTGTAGTCTAGTTATAAATGAATCGAGAACATAGAAAAGAGAAATGAAATGCATATAGCATTCATCCTCTACTTGATAATGTTTTAGCGATAACTCAACGGAGTTGCACTTAAAGAGTCATTGAACAATACCGACTCTACAATCAATCCCTCCGACGATTAGAGTTCAATTGAATTGTATACTAGCTTTCAAGAATCCTTAATGTGATTGATCATCATGCTTGAATTGTATATCGTAGAGTAGCATGCCTACTTGATTGGCAGAATTCGCTCTTGTCGATCTCGCTCCCCTACTTGATTTATTACATGAGTAAACATTTACTTGACTTGGACGAGTTCGCTCTTGTCGGACTTGCTCCTTACTTGATTTTTAGTGGCAAGTAAATATCTACTTGACATGCCATAAGTCCAGCTGGCATACTTGAATTGTCTCGATGGTCAACGATGTATCGCCGTCATGAATTGTAAGATTCATGGTAGTGATGGGTCGCCACACCATAACCTTGCACACACCCTTCACTACTGATCATAGTGGAGAAGAGTACCTCATCATAACCAAAGGGCGCTTGGAACAATACTATCGTGGTCAATGTATCATACACATACATCCGACAAATACATTCAAGATAACCTTGTTTATTTCAGGTTCTACACCGATTCTATAACATATCCTTATCCTATGTGATTTACTTTCGCACTTATGCGAAAACATCGCGACATGAGAACTACGTGCTAGTAGGATCTTGCTTGATAATCAAATATGATAATGCTCTATGCATGCCTTGTATTATATCATGTCATGCATATTGGTAGCTTACAAAGTCTTTATGACTTACCCCCTCCTTTTTACTGTTTTAGATCCGAATTGTCCAGGCTCGTCTCGTTGAGGATCGTTGTACGCTCTTGTCTGTGATCACTTTCGTAGAGGTGGTTGCGTTGGTTTTCTTGGCTCTTTTGGTTTCTCTTTTGCAAGGATGCTTGGGTTAATGCAAGTCATTTAGACTTTGCTTGGGAATGTGTTATTGTAGTAACTTGTTCTTGTTGTAGACTAAAACTTGTAGTACTATTTATGCTTCAGTTTGTTGTCGGCACTTGTAGGTCGAGCCTTGTTGTTTTGTTAACGGTTCACTTGTTTAAACTTCCACTGAGCATCCCATTAGCTCTTATTTACATTTGTTGTTTCTCCGACGTGTTTAGCCGTCGAGGTGTATATATATGCATGAACTGTTAGTTGTTGGGTTTCGGTTGTAAAGTCGCCGATGAATTGTTTACTTGCTTTTAATTGCTATATCAGGTTCCAAAGTTTTAAATTATTCAGGCTTTTTAGTACTGAATTGTACTACGTGTCTATTGTTGCGTCACGTCAGTTTTGATAATTGAGTCCTTTCTTGCATGTCTTGTCCCTATTTGGAAGGCTTGACCCGCGATTCCTCCTCGGGGTCGGGGTCGGGGTCGGGGTCGGGTAGTCACAATCATCACAGGACCGGCCCATCCACAAAGAAAATGAGGCCATGGCCTTGGGCCCCCTAAAAATACCCCAAAAAATTTAAAAATAATTTAAAGCCCTATTATAATTTCTAAATAGAGACTTACAGCAGAAGCAGGCAAGCAGCAGCTGAATGGTTGAACATCACACGCTTCACGCCTCCAAGCCCTCCTCAGCTCGGCACTCCCCTCCACGATACATCGGCAAGATTCCACTCAAGTCTGGCAATCTCCAGTCCACTTTCTATCGAGGCACCGACGGTCGACGTTGCTGACAACGATTCTCCATTCTCCAATGACGGTCGACGGTCGACGGAGTTCGAACGACGATGACGTCACGACGTCGGACGCTCAATGTGAGAAACCCGTTTCAAGCCCTGTCGTCTCATGAAAACGATGAAGATTCTAATTTGAGCGCGTCGAATACTCTTGGACCTCAAAATGGAACTCTTGAAACGATACAACAAGAGTCGCTAGTTCCGTTTATGAAGGAACGAAAGAAAACCTAGATTCTAAGGTTTAGGGGCTAAGTTACAAACTGGGAAGGTGTTAGACACCCAATTCGCCTTTTCGGTCTCAAGGTTGCTAAACATGCTTGTCTCCTAATGTGAAGTCTCTTTGTTTATGGTTCTTGATTTCATACAAAATGGCATGTCAAAAGGTCACAAAAGTATCCCAAATGTCATGGGATAAATGAGGTGATAGGAGGTCAAACTAAAATCTTAGACTTTGGTTAGCAAAGTAGTCAACTTTGATGTTTAACTCTGAACAAGTAATTATTAGAAGATCCAAAACATGTAATTTTTTGATTAACATTTGAAATGAAATTGAGCAGAACCTTGATGTGAGAATTAACATGAAAAGGCCTAGTCGAGACATTTTTTGTTTAAAAATTGGGTTTTGAAAACTCTCTTTTGCGAACACAAATTGGGCTTTTGGAAGATGACCTAAGATTGACTAAAAATCTTCCATTTTTAGAATATAACACAAAGTGAATGAAAATAAATTTTCAATGGCCCAAAATTACCATGACTTAACAAATCTTCGATTTGACTCAAGAATTAGCATAGTTGGAATGTGAACTATTTGAGTATTAAAATCTCACTTAACAAATGGAAAGGGATTAAGGGATAAAGTTGGAGAAAATGAATAAGGGAGCCATTAAAACCATCCATGGGAAGGACAAGTCATTCAATCCATGAATGAGAAGGATTTGTGGGTGTCTAAAGTGAGCTTTTCAAAATAACATTTTAAGACTCAAATAACTCTTTCCAAATTAGTTAGGGCCGGCCCAAGGGGGAAGTTGGGTAAACTAGGGCTTTAGGCCTCAGCCAAATAGGAGGCCTCAATTTTTTTTTACTATTACTATTAGTACAAGGTTGTCAAGTTTCCTAAACTAAAATTACTAAATAACAACGGTTATTATGTTACTTAATTATCTCACAGTCTCCAAGAGGACGCAGACTCCCACCACGGACAGTCGACTCCTCGTCTTCTCCAGTCCTCTGCCTCCGCCTTGCCTCCTTGCCTCCTCCTCCTCGATCTCTTACTCTCTTTCACAATTCACACCAGGCACCAACTTTCTAAATTATTATTCATACTTTCATAGACTTATAGACAAATTAAAATAGACTGATAATATGATATTATCGTATACATACTGATATTGTCATACTCTATTACTCATTTACTCTTCACTTAGTTCAGTACTTCTGTTTGTTCCGTCTTCTTCCATTCTTCGGGACTTCGGTAGTTCGGCTCTTCCCTTCCTTGCTTCCTAAAGAGAAGGATCGAGATCGAGTCATCGAGACTCATCGAATAAATGATCGAATTGGGCCATTGCGTAACCTGCGTTTTGCCTTGTGACTTGTGAGGCCGGCAGGTCGGGACCGATCCCACGTTCCCGACCAGGTTTCTTTGTTCTAAGTTCTAACTATTTTTTTTTCTTTTCTTATGCCCTTAATTTGATATATATTTTATAGTCATTTAATTCAATTTTGTGAAAAATACATTGCTTTTTTATTTTAACTTATAAGTTATAGAAATAAGAAATGTCAACTATAAAATTTTAATAATAAATTATTATTTACTTTTAAAAGACATCATTCTTAATTCGCTTTAGAGCTCCATACCGATTGGGTCGGCCATGAAACTAGTCAATGCAAATTACTTGCATGGTGGTCAAAAAGTCAAACCAAAAGAAGAAAAATGTACAAAGTAATTACATCTGTCGAGAAACAAGAAAAATGCTTAACTAAATTGCCCAACAAATTAAATATCTACATTGTATCAAGATAAAAAGAAAATTAAGATATTATAAAGTCAATAAAGTTGTTTACTTAGTCAACAAATACCTTCTTCAAACAACAAATATCAAACTTGCTGACAAGGATTTTGTGTAGGATTTTGATAGTATTTTTTATGATTTTAAATGAAGAACAAATTTAAAGAGAGAGAGAAAAAGTTATAGCAAGTGTTTGTTCCAAATTTTTGTTTTGGAGTGAATATGGAGATTTGATGGATTGATGTGTGATGAGTGATTGATCGGAGAGTCATCATGTCTTATTTTAATTAATTCCTTGCAAATGCACAAGACTATTCTAGAACAGTTTGGAAAGCAAGGATCGAACCACAGAGACAAAAATAATACTAATGACAAGTAAATCGGTAGCAATTTAAACTAAGGAGGGTTTTTATTCATTTTATTTAATCTAATTTTATTCTACTAAAACAAGAAATTTATTTAACTAATCAGCAATCACAGTTTATAAAGATCTTATGAATGAGAGAAATCTAGGATTGGAGTCTCACTTGCATCTATTCTATTGCTAGTTTAAATAAAGTATCAATCAATATCTTGGGTTCGTTCACAAAAGATAGACATAGGTTGTCAAATTATAGTTCAGTCTCCATCCTAAATAATTCATTCAATCTATATCCTAAGAACAAGAACATATGAATTCTATCTGTCACTTAGGTCATATATATGAACCTGCCCCTAACTTATCACTCTCGTGCATCGATAAAGTCAATTTATCATGATGGTGAGCCAGTGTACGACATATGCATTTGACCGTGCAACTATTCGCACCTCTAGGCTTTTATTACTTGCGATTTCATTCATTTGGTCAAAGCTAGACAATAAAGGGGTTGATAAACATCATGATCAACAAGAATTAAATGAATAAAAATATATTAACCAATAGATCTGATACAAGTTACCTCCCAATTCCTAGATTAATGGACGGTTAGTTCATCCTTGACGATGAACCAAACAGCGGGATGAAGGAATACATGAATCAATCGTCAAAACTATAATTACAACTACTAAATTATGTATTACAAACTAAAATCGATGTTAGAACCGTTTTCTAAGAATTTCTGGACGTCCTTTGACTTTGGCTACCGTCTTCTATATATACCCCGGTGTTTTAGAGGAATAGGAGTTTCAATCCAAGTGAAACACCCGTAAAGGCGGTTTCTCGGGACCTTGCGGCCGCATGATGTTTATACCTTGCGTCCGCAAGGGTCTTGAACGGGCTAGGCTGCTTGCTGTCTACCTTGCGAGGGCAAGGCCTTTGAGGCTTGCGACCACAAGGTGTCCAGATACCTTATTTTGCATCTTTTCAAATGTTGCACTTTGCACCTTTTCTCGAAATCTTCAACAAAAGTTCTATAAATCCCATAGGTTCACCTAAAACCCTAAAACTCACAATATAGCTCAAAAACACATATTAGTAGCTAAAAGTCTTATGAAACTAATATTTCTAAGTCATAAAAGTATCCGATAAGGACGTATAAAATACGTCTATCAGAAAGGTTTACTGGAGATTTCAAAATGGGAAAAATGAGATATGGGGAAAGGTGGTGGTCGGGCCATGTGATGATTTTGGTTCCTTTTTTTTTTCTTTCTTCTTGATTTTCTTTTTCATTTTCTTGATTTTCATCTTTGCTACTTGACATTTTCTCCCTTCTTCTCTTTTTCCTTGTGCACCTAAGCCCTTGGATGTCTTCCTTTGGCATTTTATATTTTGCATTATTTTAAACAAAATTTTGTTAATTTATTTTGCGTACGAAATTTATAAAATATAAATATAATATATGGTACGAGATTGAGGTGTTTACACTCGTGACAAGTTTTCTTCTTCTTTAATTTTTTTTCTTCATAATTTCACTTTTTTTCGATAGTTGGATATTTTGATTTTCCATCTTATTAATTGCTTTAATTTTTAAATATGTGAATGAGTGAATCTATGATTAAGAGTTAAGACTCTAATATGGGCTACTGGCATGGTTCTAAAAATCGTTAGGCGACCGCTAGGCGGCACCTAGCGCCTAGCTCCTAGGGGACTAGTCGGAGCGTAATCGGGGCCTAGGCGGGGCCTAGAATTAAGGCATAATTACCATTTTTTTGATAATTTACATCAAAAATCAAACACATTGACTACAAATTTAAATTTTTTTATGTTTGTCATTTTATCAAACACTTGTCTATATTTGTAAAATGAACAAAATATACAAACCTACCATTAATCACAATTCTCAACAACCCCAAAGCAATAAACCAACCAAGTTTAAAACTAAAAACAAAAAAAAAATATTACTCAAGTTCGCCCCCCATTACCTCCCTCTCGCCTCACCATTACCACTCCTCATTCCTTCTCGAGTTCGCCTCCCTTCCTTCTCTGGTCATCGTATGCCACAAAATCAAAGCTACAAAAATAAATTAAGGTTGACGAGATTTGGCGTAGACGCCGACTTGGTCGATTAGGCGGCAACTAAGAAAGTCGCGGCGGTAAAGAGGGGCCTAGCGCCTAGGCGGAGCTAGGCGAGGAGTTTTAGAACACTGGCTACTGGGCATATTTGTTAATTATTATAATGTTAAAAGATTATGGTTTTTGAATTTTGACTTGTTGGTATTAAGTATTCTGATTAAAGATTTTTGACATTTAAGTATGTTAATAAGTGACTTATTAGTAATCTGATTAAGACTCTAATCTGGGCATATAGTTTTGTTTGGTAATTGGTGGTATTATGATTGAAATTTGATTATTTAAGCATATACTATTATATTAAAATAGAGAAATTGAAATTAATCATTAATTTATTTTAATAAAAAATTATACATATACTATAATTATATACTAAAATGTAAAATAGAGAAATTGTACATATAAAATTGTTTGTTTATTTTTTGAGTGATAAGGAGTTATCTACGGAACACAATATCTCAAGAACGTTTGAATAAGCTAGCTATGATATCTATTGAGAAGAATATGGTCGAAAAAATTGATTATTCTACTTTGATTATTGATTTTGCATCTAAATATGGTAGAAGAACGACATTTAAGTAGTACTTTGTAAATATTTCGTGTCTTATGCCCATGACTTAATTTTCAATGAAGTGGTTTTTCTTATCTTCTATGTTTGTCTTTATTTTTTTTCATAAAATAGAAAGAAAAAAAATGCTACAAAAGAAGGGTCCCGTTCGACGCAATTTGCCTTGGACCCCTTAATTATTTCATAGGGCCCGATCATTGTCATCATAATAATCAAAATAATTCTTATCATCGTTGTTATAAATGAAACTAAAAATAAGTTTTTATCCAAATAAAGCTTTTAACATAACAATGTACGACACATTAAGTTTTGAAGTTTTTGGTATTAAAATTTGTAATTTTGTAACTTTTTGGATACAAGAATTATTTTTTGGGACTTTTTAGATATGAGAATTTTTTAGGGGGATCTGTTGGTATCCCTCGCTTTTTACTCAGTCATGTTCCAAATTTTTTTGCTTTTTTCACATTATTTATTTGTGTCTTTATATATTAATTTTTTAATATCATGTGATAGAAAATAAACGAGTCCTAGTAATTTAACATTATTAATTACTCATTCTGTTTTGGATAAAGAGTCCACTATTCTATTTAGCAATGTTTCGTTTAAAGAGTTCACTTTAAAAAAATAAGATATAAAAATATTATTTTATTACTAATGAGCTATTATAATTTTTTTTAAGTTTTACTTTCAAACGGTAAGTTTTATCCGAAATAGTGGGAGTAATAATTATAAAACACTAAATCTATGGAGAATCGGAAATGGAGTCGAAAAATTTCTAAAAACGAGCTAAGAGACTCTCTCTCTCTCTCTCTCTCTCTCTCTCTATATATATATATATATATATATATATATATATATATATATATATATATATATATAACAACTCTGTCTATACACATACACACACAAAGTTCATGGACATGAAAGTTTGTGGTAATCTCAAAATGGGTTCTACAGCGAGTTGGAGATTGATTAATTCTGCTCTCTTTGCAGTTCTCTTCTTTCATGGCTTATCCTTGGCTGAAAATGGTAATGTTTTTTTTTTTTTTTAATTATAGATGTTGACATGTTGTTTGATCTTTTGCCTTACTCCTAGATAATGTTTTCTCTCTAAAATGTTAATATTCATACTCTTTCCCTCTCCATCATCACAGCTCCTAACTTCAGCTTCATGCGCCAGGCAACCACTGCTCCAAGAGTTTCATACTACGACTACATTGTTATTGGTGGCGGGACTGCCGGATGTGCATTAGCCGCCACTCTCTCAGAGAAATATGAGGTTCTCTTACTTGAACGTGGTGGCTCCCCCTACGGTAACTCCAATATCACCAGGGCTGAGAACTGGGAAGAACTCATTGCCGACAATTCTCCTGGATCCCCTACACAGCCGTTCGTGTCGGAGGACGGCATTCACAGTTTACGTGCACGGGTGCTAGGTGGTGGCTCCTCTGTCAATATTGGCATATACTCACGTGCCCAGACGAGCTTCATCAGAGAGGCTGGATGGGATAGCAAATTGGTCGATAAGTCATTCCGGTGGGTTGAAAACAAGATTGTTTTTCGGCCACTGGTTAGGGGTTGGCAATCTGCATTACGTGATGGAATGGTGGAGGCAGGGGTGACACCTTATAATGGGTTTACGTATGATCATCTAATTGGGACTAAGATTACTGGGTCAATATTTGATGCACAAGGGAATAGGCATACTTCTGCTGATTTGTTAGAGTATGCGAATCCGAAACTGATTACTGTTTTGCTTCGTTCAACTGTTCACAAAATACTATTTAACGCGAAAGGTTTGTATGCCTTCATTTCCGTAATATCCTATTTCACATCGAGTAGGTGTGAGAATTGCGTTTGATTTATAAGGTGGCCACACACTACCTCTGGACATCAACGTCATTCATAGGCTTTTTGGTCGGCTTGTGGTGGGCCTGATGACCTAAAGCGTTACATACTCAGTAGGCCAGTGTGTGGACTATACATAGTGAACCGGGCTTTCGGGATACGTTACAATTTCACAAACAAAAATTTATGAATGTGTACTTATGCATGTATTTACACTTGACATGCATTAATTAACAAGTTTGTGTTTACGGTTACACAGGAAAATCAAAACCGGTCGCTAATGGAGTGGCCTTTACAGATACATTGGGGTGCACACATAAAGCATATTTGAAGGATGACGTTAAGAATGAAATTATACTTTCTGCAGGGGCACTGGGAAGCCCACAACTTTTGATGTTAAGTGGTTTGGGTCCAAAAGAACATCTTGAGTCCCATAACATAGAGGTTGTTTTGGATCGACCCTTAGTTGGTCAAAGAATGAAAGATAACCCAGTGAACTATGTCTTCGTGCCCTCCCCGATCCCTATTGACTACGACTTGTGCAAAGTTGTCGCTATTACTCCCGTTGGAAACTACATTTTAGGGGGAAGTGGCATTAACCTTGCATTTGCAAATCCTAGTGCCTACGGAAACTTTTCTTATAAGGTATATTTACATTAATTACCTCTTATACAAGAAAATTCAAGGTTATGGAAATTCCATATGTTTTGGTAGACAATATTAGTACCTTGGCACTGTGATTAGCATATTAACTAAGTGCTTGAAAACCTACCACTTTTTTGTTTTTTTGGTGGAACGTAATTAAAGCCACTAGCTAATTGTGTTGTTTATGATTTCAGAGGGGTGGATTCGTACTTACAAAGTTTATAGGTCCGCAATCCTTTGGCCATCTAGAGCTTCGGAACCGAAACTCGAGTGATAATCCTATAGTCACGTTCAACTACTTCAAAGATCCTGTAGACTTGCAAAGATGTGTTCATGGGGTTGAAACCATTTTACGCATAGTCGAATCAAGGGCATTATCAAATTACAAAGTTTCAACCCTTTCAAGACAAGATATTCTCAACATCGCTATGCGCTTGGCTCAAAACCTTCCTCTATATGATAATACTTCTACCTCCCTAGAACAATTTTGTAAAGATACATTGAAGACCATATACCATTATCATGGAGGTTGTCAAGTTGGAAGAGTGGTTGATCATGATTATAAGGTGTTCGGTGTGGATGCACTTCGAGTCGTTGATGGATCAACTTTCGATACCTCCCCAGGGACTAATCCCCAGGCTACTTTGATGATGTTGGGAAGGTAGTTACTAATAGTTTATACATATATTCAACAATTTTTTTTATTTTATAAAATATTGAAATTATTGAATTAACAAGTGATATTATTTTGTTATTGTGCAGGTACGTGGGAGTTAGAATACTAAAAGAAAGACGTAGGTACATGAGCGAATAAGTTTTCACGTATTTGTAATATGCTTACTATTTTAATATAAATAAAGAATTTACGTCATTGTAATATGTTTACTGTATTTTAATATAAATAAGGAATTTACCATATGTTTACCTTTAGCTTTACTTTTGATTACCTATTTCTTTTTTTTTTCTTTTTTGAAGCTTTGTAATGTTGTTAAGATGCTTTCAATTTGAAGCTTTGTAGTCTTGCTTCCATTGGGTCTCACTTAAAATTTTCTTTTATTATACGGTTCCATTAAGATATTAACTTCCAGATCTAATTTGTGGTCCACCATTGAGACATTTTCTAACATAAACACTTAATACATCACCTATAAAATAATTAATACGACACTTTTTAAAAAATATTGAACCAAAATACTCTTCATGTGTTTTAAATATTTTTGGTTTTTTTAAAACTTAAACACAATTAATTACTAATTAATTTGATTAAGTTAGTAAGTGAAAAATTATGTGTATAAATATCATATTGTAAAAAAAAAACTTATGAAAGTTTACCACTGACGCAAGCTTTACGGTTATCTTTACTTCCAATTGTTCAATTTTAAATTCCAAATGTTCAATTTTTATCTATTTTTTTTTAATGTTTAAATGAAAAAAAATAATCAAAAAGGGGTTAGGGACTGGATTCTGGGTGGCCCCTAAAAATGGGGGTGGTAGGCTTAATTAGGAGTGACAATTCGTGTTATCGTATTGCGTTCGTGCCTCATTATTGTGTTTTCATATTATCTATCTTATTTGATCATAAATATAGTAATAAATATTATTTTGAATCTATTAACAATTTCGTGTCTTTCGTGTCGTGTTTCGTGTTGTGTCGTGTCGTGCTGTGCCTATCGTGCCATTTGTTTCTGTAATCTATCGTGTTGATTTGTGCTATCGTGTCGTGTCAGTTATTGTCATTAAGGTCCGGTGGGCAAGCAGTCTTGGCTTAGGGACTGCTGGGTTAGCAATTCCTAGGCGGGTCTGGGCTTGGGACTACTGTTTGCCCAGCGGTAAGGGAGGAAGGGACTAGGGAGTGTGCTTGCTGGAAGGACTACTCAGCAAACAGTCGTTGGGCTTGAACTGGGCTGGGGGTATGGTCATGGGCAGTCACAAGGGTGGGCTGGATTAATTTTAATTAGGAAAAATTACAAGCCGGTACAACTTTTAAAACATGTTTTCAAATAAATCCGTATTTTTAGACATTTCTTTAGATACAATTTTAGGGCAAATTTACGCATGCCTTTTATTTCTCTGTATCGGGAAAAAAGTACGTCGCCTTCTCCCGCCCACCCCTGCTCATAGCTTCATTTCGCTTATGCCCTCGCTTCTCACGCCGTAGTTCTTTCTTGACGCCGCCTTACGCCCCAAAATTTTGCATTGACGATTTCGTAGAAATTCCAGCAATTCAATTGAAAGGTATGTCCCTTTAAAAATTCTTTCATTCTCAATTATATGCCTTAGGTTTCTTGATGCCAGGGCTTGGCATTATAGTTTCTGGATTGATTTTGTTTCTGTGATCAGAGTTTCTCGATTGATTTTGGTCCTCGAAAATAAATCGCATCCCGATGCCGTGGCTTGGCATCGTAGTTTCGATTAATTTGGTACCGCATAATACCGTCATCCCATCCCGATGCCGTGGTTTGGCATCGAGTTTGTTTATTGATTTTGGTCGCCCAAAATAATGTCAATGCATCCCGATGCCGTGTCTTGGCATCGACTTTCGCATTAAAGTTGGTACGCATATTGCTATCAATGAATCCCGATGTCATGTCTTGGCATCGAGTTTCAGATGATTTGTTCCCGCATAATGGCTTGCGATTGAGATCGAGGCTTTAAGACTATAAATATATTATTGGGGAACATTTTCCTAAGTGATAGATTTATTTTGAATTGTGCAAAGTGTGTATATCTTCACTTTCACCTTTCTCCTTGATCATAAATGATTTTGTTTCCTTATGTAACGCTTGAGCAAGCAAGAGGATCTTATTTTTAATGGAGTCCAAAGTGTTATGATTTTGCTGAAATTTAGGGAGAGACAATTGTGAAAAGGGTTACGATGGTTTTGAGTTTTCTCGATTTCGTTATCAATTACAAGCAAATATTCTCGTTAATGTTGAAACTTTGAGATTGAGATATTCTCTTGGACCTCATCAAAATTGTATTTTATCAAATGATGAAGATTTTTGAATATGTTGGTGCCGGGTAAAATTCTAAGCATTTATGTTATTTCAAGAGATGTTATTGATGTTTTGGGTGCAATTGTTGATGGTGTGAGAATGATTTGGGGTCAAAGGTTGATTTTGGTCCTTCTAGGATTAGTTTGGATGCTTCTTCTTCTTATAAGTCAAAGGGTGATTTTGGTCCTTCTAGGAGTAGTTTGGATGCTTCTTCTTCTCATAATGGTAACTGTTGATGTTGGTTTTGCTGAAATTGATAATGAAAGTTATCCCGCTTATGATTTTTTCCTCGTTACATCTTCCAAGAATTTGTTATCATTGGTTGGGAAGAGATTATCACCGATCTCGACAAATATTTAAAGGTGGCATTAGAGAGTTTCGCATCGAACTTATGAAATATTCTATGAAACTTGATTTGAATATGTTTTTGCTAGGAATGAGAGTAAGAGGGCTACCGTTGTTTGTGGTAATAAATTCATTGATAAATGTGATTGGTTCATCAAGTGTGTTGTTTCTAGTGTTGATAATTCTATAATTATAAAGAAGTGCAATCTTACACACGCTTGCAAAGTTTCTTTTATTGATGGAGTTAAGAAATCAAAAGGATGGGTTATAATGTAATTGCAGATTTTATTTGTGATAATGTTCGTAGTCACCAAATTATTCTCAAGGATGTAATTGAGTATGTTAGATCCATTATGGGGTTGAGATATCATATATGACAAAGATGGAGAAGTGTTGAGGTTGCTCGTAATAAGGTATTTGGTAGTTATGATGAATCGCTTGATGAGTTGCGCGGTATGTCAAGCTTTAAGAAGAGTAATCCCGCGCTTTGGCATTTATTGAATCGATTCCATTTCAAAATGTTTCACCCTGTTATTCATATGTTTTCGATGCATGTTTGATGGTTTTAATTATTGTCGGCCTATATTGTTTGTAGACGGACATTTATGAAATCTCGATGTAAGTCAACTCTCTTATCTCGCCACGGCAAAGGATGGTAATCAAGGTAAGTCAGACGTGACACTTATATTGGTTTGTGTTTTCTATGTGTTTTGATGTGAAAGTTGTTGTTTTACTAATTTGAATATTTCATTTTTGTTTTTATATAGGACTATTTCCATTTGCCTTTGCTGTTGTAAGTTCAGAAAATTATGATAATTGGCATTGGTTTCTTTCAAAAGTAAAAGAAGCAGTTAATGGTCGTGATGTGCTTATTGTATCAGATCGAAATGTTGGGTTGATGCAAGCGATTCCAGATGTTTTTGGTAGTTCTAAGCATTTTTTTTGTTTGGTTCATCTTTGTCGCATTTGAAAGATATGTGGTGGCAAGCGCTCTTCCTTTCGCAAGAATATTTGTTTAAAATTTAAAGAATGTGCTTATGCGCCTACAGCTTGAGTTGTTTGAGAAGAAGCTTGAGGTATTTAAAGGAGTTGGTGGACAGATTGCCTTAGATTTTTTGGTTGACCTTCCTTTTCAGAATTGGGCCATTGCACATTGTTCTGATAATCGTTATTCTGAACTTACATCAAATGCTGCAGAGTCATTCAACAATTGGATTATTGATGCTCGAGGACTTCCTATCACTTGTACGGTGGACCTCGATAAGAAAAAAAACTTATGGTATGGTTTGTCGAAGACCGAATAATGGTTTGAAATGGAACAAGCTTTTTGTGCTAAGATGGATAAAAAGTGGATGAGAATTTGAAATTTGGTATGTCATGGCAAGGTGTTATGAAAGCTACTAACTCTATTTATGAAGTTGTATCTAATCCTATCGCGGCGAAGTTGATTTGGATTGTTCAACATGTTCTGCTATCAAGCGTATTCAAGGCTTCCCATGCTGTCATGCTGTTGTTGTTATTGTCAGAGCACAGAGAGCAGTTGAAGACATAATTGATAAATACTTTTTAAATAGTTATTATGTCAAGTGCTACGAGGGAAGCCTTATTCCAATTCCAACAACTTATAAGTATGAGATTCAAAAATCATCGAAGCTTCAAGAATCTTACCCCGCATGAAGAAATTGCCCGGACGGCCTAGTTAAGAAGCTTAATTGCATCCAAGGGTGAAATTCGTAGTAGTACAAGGAAACATAAATGTAGTAGATGTAATAAATGTTGTAATCACAATTCTAGGACATGTAGAGATTCAGGTAATGTTGATTATATTTTAGTTGACGAACCGAAGAATTTATGAGTTTGATTATTGGAATTGACGAACGTAAATTGATTTTGTTTTGTGGTCCCGAAAACCGTTGAATCTTTGTTAATTTTTTGAAATTGCCAATGGAACCCGATGCCGGGTTGGCATCGAGCTTCTCGATTGATTTGGTCCCGCAAAATCCATTCAATGGAACCCGATGCCGCGAGCTTGGCATCGTAGCTTCTCGGATTGATTTGGGGTCCTACAAAATCCATTCAATGGAACCCGATGCCGGGTTGGCATCGAAGTTTCGGATTGATTTTGGTCCTCGCAAAATCTAGTCAATTCAACCCTGATGCCGGGTTGGCATCGTGAGTTTCTCGGATTGATTTGGGTCCTCCAAAATCGTCAATGCATCCCGATGCCGCGGGTTGGCATCGAGCTTCCGGATTGATTTTGGTCCTCCAACATCAAGTCAATGCAACCCGATGCCGGTGCTTGGCATCGAGGGCTTGGATTGATTTTGGTCCTACAAAATCCATTGAAATGCAACCCGATGCCGTTGCTTGGCACGAGGTTTCGGATTAATTTTTGGTAATCAGATATTGCTTTTCAAATTATCCCGATGCCGTGGATTGGCATCGATTTCTCTCGATTGATTTTAACTCCAAAATCATGTCAAATGTATCCTCGATGGTATTATGTAACAAATTGCACATGGCCATTGATCCGTTTTACAAAAAGACCATCAATATTTGTAATTTGATACAAATGAGCAGACAATGTCAAAAGTAAACAATAAACCATCATAATGTTTACATCCCAAACACTTCTCCCAAATTTTC
>JABEVN020001240.1:0-25844 GCA_013146195.2 Codonopsis lanceolata | reverse complement strand
TTAAGATCGTCTTACGGATATTAATTTATATAGCGAAATCCGTCCTCTAAAAAATATAAGTCTTGCATTGTTAACCAACTTTTACCTAAAGCTAATAGCGAAAGAATCTGGGAATCGCAGTAAGCTATGTTAAAGTCTAATGGCGGGAAAAGAATCCGGGAGATGAATGGAAGTCGCCACGGCCCATCTTTGAAATGTGGAATCCAAAATGTCTACTTCATGACTCGGTCCCATTGCGCAAACCATCGAACACCTCAATTTCATCGTCTTTGATTTGAAGATCAACGAGGGAGTTGAATTGGAAGTAAAGTCATAAGTGTTTGCTTAGACTCCAAATATGAACATGTCTCTTCTACCCATTTGTCCCACGAAGTCTTTCCCGGCTCATCGCAAACCCCAAAGAATGATTGCCGTTTCCTTCCATCAATTCTTTAGACGATGATTTACATATTGCAAGCATAGAATCATGATTGAAATCAAAATATTGTAATGAATGCAAAATCAGAATCATACAATATGTTAATCGGACAGAGCTTATTTGTTTCTTATCAATTCTAACAGTTGGCCTGTCGCTTAGCTCGCGTGCTAAACTTGTCAGTTTGACGAGATATTTAGGCCCTAATAACTTCGTATTTTTTTTAAAAATCATTAATTATTCACCGCACCAAATGTACTTAATTAAGATATTATTTTACAAAAAATTAAAAAAAAAAACGTCAAAAGAACTAATAACTTGGTAACCCTATTAACATTTCTAACTAAAAAAATTTAAAATAAAAATAATTGTCTCAAGCTCAACGACCCTCGTTTTACTATGTCCCAAAACTACCAAAGGTCTATCACCTAATGCTATACTCTCTACCACATAAACGTAAGGTAGGTGACTTAGCATTACATCGCTTACGGATCTTAATTTGTAAGGCGAAAATATACTTTCTCTCATAGCATAACCCACAAACACATTATGAGTCAAGTAAAGAAGATTCATTTTACAAAAAATAAGAACTTTTTATCTAAGTTTTTGTCGAAACATAAAATGAGGTGCAAAAAATAGTTTAAAAGGAAAAGTTTGAGTAAAGTTCACAACCTGAATAATTGGTAGAGTAGTTTGGGACGCTTTTCTTAGAAACACGTCAAAGATGGATAGGATTTGTGAGTGAGAGAGAGAGAGAGAGCACAAGAATTAGCTATGGACTGCAATCATTTTATAGATATGTACCGAGTCGTGACTCGTGACACTCGGTGGTGCATGATACACATGCAAAATTATACTCTTTCCGTTCCTTAATAATCGTTGTGGTTGATTCGGCGCACAGTTTAAGAAAAAATAATTGACTTTATTATTTATATTGGTTTAATGTGTAGTTTTCTTTAAAGCTCATGTATATGTGGCCCATAATTAAAGTAGAGTGAAAAAGTAAGGGTAAAGTGGTAAAAATAATGTTCTAAAAAGGTACGTTTCAAACTGGACAATTATTTTGAGACGGACGAAAAAGGAAAGGAAGACGATAATTTAGGGACGGAGGGAGTATTATTTTAGCAAGTGTCACATGGGGCATGCAAATGTAAGATAAGGAAATGGAGTAATTATAAGAATATTAATAATAGTTTGGATCAAATAACTTAAATTAAATATTAAATCAAACATAATTCATTAAAAAATAATAAAATAATCTATTTGATGCCTATTTAATTTAAAACCAAAAAACTCATACAACAGTGACACATAATTTAATATTTTTACATATCTCATCATATTTAATTATCTCCATTATTTTTTTAAAAAAAAATCATAGAAATTTTTTCTGATATCTAAATGAAACAAATCAAGTTTCTATTTATAGATAAAAATGTATACTTTAATTCAGAAAAAAATAAAAAAAATTGGATCGAAAATTGACCAAGAAAAATAATGATGGAAAAGTTATTTCAATTACTAGCAACCTACCTTGTGGAAAGAGAGAGACAACAAATTTTCAAGAAAGAGGTGGCCGTCGGCCACTTCTTTCTTTCTTTTTTTTTTTTTTATTTTTAACTTTGAAACGTTACCCTTTCAGGTTTTTAAAAGTCAAATATGTGTAGTCTTATGTTATGTCCAATTTAATTTGATATTTAATACATTATTAATGTTCTACCAATTAAGACCATTCAGAATCATACAATATGGGGACACACCGATCACATTTAAACCCGATTCCTTCCTCAAGTCATCTTTATATTTAGGAAGAAAAAACTCACTCTCTTTTCTAGTTGAAAAAATCTATTTTCTAGATGGTATCCCCCTCACTCTTCACTACTAGAAAAATGACCTTTAGTGACGGAATTTTCCGTCGCTAAAGGCAAAATTCCGTCGCTAATGGCTCCCCAGCGACGGAATTTTTCCGTCGGTGGCCCGTCGTTGATTTGTTGTCGCAGATGTCCGACGGACCGATTTCCGTCGCTAAAGGTTAATATCAGCGACGGAATTTTTCGTCGCTAAAGGTTGATTTTCAGCGACGAAATTTTTCGTTGCTGAAATTCAACCTTTAGCGACGGAAAAAGGCTTTAAAATTAATTAAATTTGAATTTCGGTGACGGAAAATTCGTCGCTAAAAGCGTTTAAAAATTAATTAAATTTGAATTTCGATGAGGAAAATTCCGGTCGCTAAAGGCATATAAAAATTAATTAAATTTGAATTTCAATGAAAAATTCCATCGCTAAAGGCAATTAAAAATTAATTAAATTTGAATTTCAGCGACGGAAATTTCCATCGCTAAAGGCTTTTAAAAATTAAAAAAAATACCCAAAAATACTATTATTATAAAATTTTGTAACAATTAATACTAAACTGAACATACAAAATAAACAATAATATAAAACCAATTTAAAAACATCAAACTGTAAATGTTATTACAACAATCCATGTAAACCATATATAACAATTAATACCAAAAACTTGTTTCTAGAGTTAACTTGGAAATTTAAACTTGTACCAATCCATGTAAACCATATCTAATAAAAAAAACCTAAAAATTTGAACCCATTATAATTACAGAAAGAGGCCCAATTATGTGACTTTGAACCCTTCCACCAAACGCCGTCGTTCCTACCCCATTGCGTTTAAAATTTGAATTTGAATACGGTAGTAGCCGTACCACGTGCTACCATGTCCGGCTACTGTTCTATCATGAAAAAAATCCTTTACGAACTTCTTTGGCGCGTGGGATACACCCATCCTCTTCCTTCTTGATTCCTTACCTTGAGCTCCTGTCGAAAATGCATTTGATTTGATTTACCATCAAGAAGTGGTACAGAAATCGAACTTATCAACTCATTGATGGCTGATAATATAGAGCGGAAATTTTTATCAATAATTTTCTCAAAATAACAAAATTATAAGCTTCCCACTTCCTTCTTGTTCAAACCATCCTGATTGAATGAAGGCTCAAGGAAAAGAAATATCACAACACTGATGCAAACGTGAAACATGCAATGCAGTTTACTTGAAGGAAAAGACATATAGAATCATCATTTGTAAAAGAAAGGAATAAGCGGAAAAAAGAAAAGAGAACATGAAGTTTAATTGCACAATTTTTGTTACCTATGTCCAAAAGAATCTCAAAATAATACTAAGCAACAATTATAAAGTAATTAAACAAGAACTCATAAACGGTCCACCACAGAGCAACAATTATATCAATGGGCATCAACTAATATAAAAGCACTCCAACTACGAAAATCTGCCGCATTTCTAGCTAGGCACTCAATCTTTGAAATCAAAACAACTTTTTTGTTATATAATTATTATGATTCATTATAAACCCGAGAAAACTTGATTCAACCTCCCATAAAAGAAAATAAACAAAAAATGAAATAAAAATAGACTACACACACATACACAGACAGAATCTTACGTTATTGAAAAAGGAATGAAAGAACTAGAAAAGGTTGTATCCAAGACTCGAGAGTATATCATTAAAGTTACAGATAATTCTTTAAAGATCTGCTAGAGTCCAAAAACTTTTAACCAACTATATTTGTAATTTGACTCACATATTACACACCCGATCTTAGTTTTCGTGGGACAGAGGCATGATCAATTGGGTCGTAATCATCATCAAAAAACTGCATATTTAAACAGAAAGATTTTGTCAAATCATACTAATTTAACAACCCAAAGCAAATATACTCTTATCATTTCATATTCACCTTTTTGGGAAGCTTCAGTCTTTTGCTGGAACTAGTAGTGAGAGAAAGGTGGTCCATTTCATTGCCTACAGAACTCCTTAACGGTGTTTGTTGTTTACTTTGTGCAGGTAACCAAGAAAGACGAACGAGTGGACGTCACCTCATCCTTGCCTCATACGTGGACAACAAGACAAGGTCACCACCAAAATAGCGTGATCAATTCTAATAACGACGTTAGTAGAAGCGTTAACTTTTGGATTGTTTCGTATTAAAAATCTAACTTTGGGACTTTTTAGACAGAAAAAATATTTTTGAGACTTTTTGGACATACAAATTTTTTAGTAGGACTTTAGGATATTTTCTCCTAAATGTTAATGATGTCCACGTGGCAACATTGCCTTTTTTGTTTTTTTTATAAAATTCTTCTTCTATTTGTATTACGGTTTATTTTATTTTAAGTGACTAATATCATTTAGAAAATGACGTTGATTACTTTAAATACAATGACCTTTACTAACCAAAATAATAATTATAAAAAATTATAAATGAAAAAGAAGATTATACAAATTTAGGACACTGTTTTATGTATATCAAAAAATTAAATTATTTTAAATAAAAGTCAAATCAGTAAATTAAAAGAAAGTTACAAATAACTAAAAGAGGGGAATACAATCGATGTTGAAAAAATAAAAGCTACGGTTAACTTTAAAAAGATATGCAAGTTAATTAATTACACAAAATCCATTATTATCTACGTGATAGTTGTATGTTAATTTTTTTTGCTCTGCCTAATCCCCTTTGGCTATCACCAAATGCAACCAGAGATTAGATCTTATGTAGTCGTGAGTAATTAATACTCTTAATCTTATGTAATAATTTTCTCTCTTCATTCACATTCAATTAAATGAACCTTCAAATACGAATATGAATTTGATCTTATGTAACACACATTCCACCACTAAAATGAAATTTAATAAAATATAAAAGGAAAAAAATAGAACAACCAACTGAAAGAGTTTTTAAAAAGAAAATACTGACAATGATGTATTCATATCAACATCCTTGCAATGTCAAATTTGGTTGCAATGTTATATCAACATCCTTCATTCATATTTGCATTGAGGATGTCTTTTCTTTCAATAAGGGTACAAATCATAGCTAGGAGACATTTAATTTATTTGACATTAGCATCGGTGATGTTTTTATATGTACCTTTCTCGAGAGAGCAGTGAATAATGTACACATATGACAATATTAAATTATAATCTAAATAAAAGTTGTCTCTATTACTAATTATGACCTTTTTAACCAGCATTACACTAGCATTTCAATGTATATATTTTAACTTATCTTTTCTACAACAAATTTTAATGCATATCTTTGCATTATTTATTCATATATTAATTTAAATATTTACCATATTTTAGATTACTTCAAAAGATTCTAATTATAAAGAGTTTAGAAAATTCTCTTATTAATAATAATTTTTGCAAAAAAAAATCTTAAAACTGTGGATCCAATGGATATAACTAGGTTGGTTAACAAATATGCACACTTTTCAACACGTGTCCTAAAAAATGGGCAGGTTTTTAGTAAAAAATTAACAGTTATGATTTAGGTCATCAAAAAGTTACCATTATGGGAGAGAAAAAGAGGTTCATATTAAAAGAGTGGATCATGGAGGGAGAAAAAAAATTATGGGACTCAGGCCTCTCCAATTGTAAACATTTAAAAAAGTTTTTTTACAGTTTTTTTTACCTACTACATCATATGTTATATTAAAAGTAAAAAACTCATCTGTTCATAGATTTGTTTCCACAATCATAAATTTTTTTTACAACAAAGATGTTTTAATGTTAAGTCTTATTTTTATTTCTTTTTTTCTTCTTTTTTTCATCCATGAACCACCCCTTTTGTGTGAACCACTTATTCCCTGTAAACCTTCCACAATAATAAAATTCTTGCATGATCCGAATCATAACTTTATGAACCTTATAATTGGAAATGTCCTTAATAGATAACAATAGCATTCAATTTACCTATTAAAAAGTTGTAAGATGAGTTTACTAGCGTGCAAAAAAGTTTGTGAATGAATGGTTATTTTGCTTTTGATTTGACACATATGTGTCGTTTGGTAGTCAGGATTAAGGTCAGATAGGATTAATAAGCTGAATTGCCTGATGTTTGGTACACAATAGGTGGTCAGGACTAATAGCACGGGTTATCTGGATAAAGTTATTATCCCCTCACTATTAATACCAAAGGGGAGAGTGGTATTATTAGCGCCCTCACTAAAAAAAATTTAGGATTAACATTTGTAATCTCAGAACTACCCCCGATATACAAGTGAGGATTAATAGCGAAGGTACTAATAGTACTAGAATTAATAATACTGCTTATCCTTGTCCGACTACTAAACAAGTTCATAGAAAATTGTGAAAAAACTTTTTAAAGATTTATACACATGAGATGCCCTAATACTAGAGCTGGTAATTTTTGCCCATGCCCATTTGCCTGGTCAAATCACCTACTAAAAAATGGGCATGGGCATGAGCACACTTCAAAAATTAAATGGACACAAATAGGCCAGCCCATTTAAGATCATGAAATATAACGGGCTAAAGGTGGGTACCCACGACTAAACACTACACAACGCAGCCTACATGATACGTTAAACAAGCCTATTGGTAATCCGTTGTATTACATTAGTTTGTTATTTGGATACTTTAAAATATTCGGTCACAGTCATGACATTGACTTTATGAGCCAATCCCAATCACAAATAGGAGTATCACTTTTATACATTTTGATTAGTTTAATTAATATGATTTTTTTTCTTTTTCATTATATATATTGATAATATTCCTTTTTCCTATATTGTATTGATTCATCCTAATTCACTAAACAAACTCTCGATCTCCATATAATTGGCTTTGGATGAGAATAATTTTAATATGCCACCATAAATTCTTCTGTTCATAATAACATATGGACGTAGCTTTAGACCCTTTGACCATTTAGGCAAAAAAAAAAAACTCAAGCCTGACTTTTAACAAAAATTCAAAATCAAACGGTTGAAAGGTTAGTTGTAAATTTTGAGTAATTTTTTGTAGATGGAATTATATTTTTGTAATTTTTGTAACTATTTAATAATTATATGTTAATGAGTAAACGGGCGCCCATGTGCACTTATGCCCATTTAGTGTCCACCCATATATGTTCATGTAATTAAATGAGTACTTAATTATTTGCCTGTCCATTTGAGTCCGTCGCCCAAACGGGCATGCCCATACCCGCCCATACCCATCCATTTGTCACCTCTACCTAATACTTCATCATCATAAAACAATTGTTTATTTTTAATTTTTTTTAGTTTTAAAATAAGTGTTTATTTTTTATAAATTTGTTACTAAATACACTTTTCCATACTATATATCATATCTTAGTGTTCATTTAAAATGTTATTGTATGGATACGAAAGGCTTGTTTGCTAGTCGGGAAGAGACAAACAATATTAATAATCTTAGTACTATTAGCGCTCTTACTATTATTAATCTTTACTTATATAGTGGGGGTAGTTCTGAGATTAAAAATGTTAGCCCCTAATTTTTTAGTGAGAACACTAAATAATACCACCCTTCCGTTGGTATAATAAGCGAGTGGATAATGACTTTATTCGAGTAATTTGTGCTATTAGACCAAACCATATATTGTGTAACAAATATCATTCAGCTCGGCTTATTAATCATATTAGGCTTTAATCCTAGAAAACAAACAGCACCAAATAGTATTAAAATGTTTCAAAAATTGACTTATTTTAATTTTAATGAAAAACTAAAAAATGGCACTCATCTTTTACTTGAAAAAATAGATCGCACACATACATACGTAAGAATTGAGTTATTTATGGTTTATATTTTAGGGTTGTAAGGATTAAATACTTAGTTTAGCCTAGTAAGGCATTGGAGATATGATCATCCTCTTGGCAATTTCTTCTATGCATGGATCCGCCAGTGGTCGGACCACTTTCCCTGTACGTAGGCCAACAACCATGCCAGTCTCTCTCTCTCTCTATAAAAAGTATAAAGAGAAGTGAGTCTTCTTCTTCATAAGATTAGAATATTAGACTTAAATGGTCTTTATATAAAGACATTTCCACAACAAAATATGCATCACATGGCCAGTACATGTAACAGTGTGATAGTCATTTTATTTTAGTGAGATGTTCCTTTTCCAACTTCTAGAATTAGTAAATATGCATATTACATAGGAGGATGTATCGTAGCCATTGTGTAAATATAATATGTGAACTACTGTAAATATTAAAATGAACAATCTTTAAATATGAAAATTTGGCTTTAAGAGCATATACTGATCAAACGATATCAGTTGCAGTAATTAATTACACAACATAGGAATCACAAACATGCATATGCCCAAGGCTTTTCACTCTAGGCGGCATTGCCCTTATTAAAATTATTCAACTCCTCGGTACGAACACTATGGTGGATGAGGAATGGCCTAATTAGGTGCAAGAAAAGTATAACATTATCGGAGGAATCAAATGGTTGAACTTGGCATTGAACCTTGTAATAAGGTACTATCCCCCGGCTGTAAATTTTGCCATTCTAGGATTGCAGTTGCGAGTCTCTTAACATCATCGCTAGTGTGAGATGCACTCATTGACACCCTCAGCCTGTAATACATTTAAAACCCGATAGTTCATTTGACAATTAAAACTTAAGCCAAAGCAAAACTAAGTCTAAGTAGCTAGATAAACGAAATGAACCTGCACAAATGAGAAGGCACGACTGGCGGTCTGATTGCAATCGTGTGGAAGCCACGTACCAGTAAATACCTGTTTCACAATTAAAAAAACAAGGAAAATAAAGAATTTTGGAGTAGTTGATAGAAGCCTAGAACTGATTCCACACCAAATAAACACAGTAATTTAAAAAGAAAAATGAAAGAAAGAAAAAGAGAGACCTGCTGATTTGTAACGCCTTGTCTTCACTTCCTACGATAATGATAATAATGGGACTGTTAACAGGAATTCCAGTAAGAGCCTTGAACTCCTGCACCCGATCCCAAAGAGCAGTTTTGCGCCATGTCTCCTTCTTTGCCACAGCAATGGCAGCTATATATGAGAAAGAGTAATTAATCAAACTCAAACGTTACTAAGATATAATTACCATGGTGAAATATCTGGAGTTAATATAATAATGTTGAAGTTTTACCAAGTCCAGCTGCAACAATGGGTACTGGTGCAGAAGATGAAAACGTAAAAGCACGACCCCTTGATTGTAGAAGTTGCTTCCACCTTTTACTGACCATTTACAATTTAACATGAAATTTTATGAGTACCAACTTATTTAACGTTGTCATAATAATAATAAAAAAAAAACTAACAAAATACTCATTGAGCTCACTAAACATGAAAAATATTTTCATTTTAAATTCTAAAATTCTGAGGCATAGCATTAATGTATGGTTTTGTGATGAACTCTCAACTTCAAACTCATTAGGTATTTTCTTAAAAGTTTAGAAAGTAACCTGGAAGCAATGAAACCACCTTGACCACCACCAGCCTTACTCAAAGTGCCTATAATTATATCAACATCATTTTCACAACCAAATTCCTCGGTGGCTCCCCCACCATTTTTCCCACAGACGAGTGTTCCATGAGCCTATAAAAAGGGGGTATATATACGAGCCCTCGTTCAATACAAGAGAAGAAAAATAATCACATTGAATGATCGCGAGTGCTATACAACTAGTATATATATGAAACTAATTACCTCATCAACTACCAACAGAAAACCATGCTTCTTGCGAAGCTCAGCAAGTTCGTGAAATGGTGCAAAATCTCCATCCATGCTAAACACACTGATAAAATAGTCACTAAATTAGGCCTATAGGGGAAAGAGTGATTTAAACATGAAAATAAATAAATATATAGTTTGGTCAACTTGCCTATCAGTAATGACAACTTTCTTCTTAGATGTACATTTCGACCTGTCAAAACACAATTAATATAGCCTTGAGATGGATGTATAGGTTGGATGCAAATTAAAATTATGTTTAATTAGTGAAATAAAAAACGTACAATAACTCGTCGAGGTGGTCCATGTCATTGTGCTTATAGACATAAACTCTTGCACTTCCTTGTCGATCAGCAAGACGAGTACCGTCAATTATTGATGCATGGTTGAAGGCATCAGAAAAAATCGCAACTTTTTCTTCTTCCAACGGTGGTTTACTCTTAGCTAAGAGAGAGCCAATATATGCAATCGTGGTCATGAAGGACAGATTGGCTGAAAAACCCGTCGGAGTCACAAGACAAGCCTGCAAAGTGAAGATCGATGCAAATGAATGCATCAAATTTAGTACAACCAAAAACCATTATCCATGTTAATAACTTCACACGAAGGCTCTCCCTTGTTTCACAAAAATTTATCTCAGAAAACGTTTTTCTAATTTTCTGATATTTGGTAAATTTTGAAAAATGTAGTTATCGTAAAAACTTTTCTGAGTTAATGAAAAATAAAGCATTCTTTTCAGAAAAATGATTTACAGATTCATTTTTCGTAAGTCATTTTTCAAATGTTCGAACACCCCCCTCCCCCGCCCTCTTCTACAATTACACATATTTACATGTAAGCACAATATTACACTCAACAAATAAATATTTTAAAAATATAAATTGAGTTTGTGTACACTATTTATAAATTTATAATTTTAATAAATACTCACTACGTCTTAAAATTGTGTCAATTATATTATTTTGGGACGTTCCAAATATTATACATTTTCTTTTTTAAAACGTTTTTTTATATCAATTATCAATTTTTTTATTTGTATTTGTGAGATTGAAAAATGATGGACTTTTTTGAGTTGACATCACTAATGATAAATTAAGGATTACTAAAAAAATTACTTAAAGTTTAACACTATCTATACTCCGTATTCAATATGAACATTAATATTATAATATATTTTTTGTATTTATTCATAGATTATTTTTTGTAACATTTTTCATGCATTTACCAAATAGTCAAATAGTAGCTTGGAAAGACCGAGAAATGCGGAACATTGCTTCCCCTTCCTTTTAGGCCGTTTCTTTCTCTCTCCCTTCAAGAGTGGGTGCCTTTAATTTTTTTTTTTTTTTTTTTTGATATTTGGCCTTTTTGTAATTCAAAAAAATAAAAATATATATTTGTAAGAGGTACACATTTTTATCTATGAAAAGATATTTGGTTTAATTCATTTGGATACCAAATAATTTTTTTCAAAATTTTAAATTATTAGAGATAAAGATGATAAGGTATAAAATATTATTGAGGTTTGTGCCAAGCTGTTGTGTAAGTTTTTCGTTTGGGTAGCGTATAAGTATCAAATCAATTTTTATATTTATTTTTAATGAGTTTTTATATTCATTTTTAATGAGTATCTTTTAGAGTGTGAACTAATGGTATTAAAAAAAACTAAACTAATTAATTTCAACAGTAAACAAATTAACTTGTACTGTAAATTTATCCATAGTATTATAGTAACATGCTTGAGATAAAAATCTAAAAAATAACAGTCTAAATATAAATAAATATGAAGAAAATCCAACATATATAATAATGTAAATTAAGGAAATGACCTCTCTCTTGGTGAGGTCTGCGAGGCAAGTTTCTAGTTGTATGTGGTAAGTATTATACCCACACATTAAAGAAGAACCTCTCGGACCCATCCCATGTTCTTGTGCTGCCTGATTTTAAGAATAAACCAAAAGGAATCAGTCAACCAAATTCGTCAATCTGAAAGAACATACTAATATGAGTCGGGTTTTAAACGAAAGAAACGAGACATGTTAGTACTTCCTCCATGTGTGCCAGAATTATTATCTTGTTTTATCCGTCACGCGAATTTAAAAAAAAACAATTGACATAATTATTAATATTTATATAATATGTAATTTTATTTAAAATTCATGTGAATGTGACTAATAATTAAAATAAAGATAAAAATTAATTTTATAAAAAGAAAAGTTAGATACAAGATAATTGTTTTTGAAGAATGAAAAAAGAAAACAAGACAATAATATAGAGCCGGAGGGAATACAAGATAAACATAATAAAAAAAAAGTAAATTGAAGCAAAAAAAAAAAAAAAAAACTATATACCTTTGCAGCAGCCTTGCAGACTGCTGGGTGTGAACTCAACCCCAAGTAATCATTTGAAGAGAATAAAATTAGCTTTTTGAACTTCTTCTCAGTCTCTCCATTGCCATGGTGAATATCATTACCTCCTGCATATACATATATATATATATATATATATATATATATATAATACATTTTTAAAATACTCCATCAACCACATAGTGTCTTTATTTTACATTTATACCCTCTTTTCAGAATGCAAATGTCAGACAAGAATTTCGTGGGCGAAAATCGTCCTGAAAAAGAGTTTTATCGATCGTGAATAGTCATTTGTTGATCGTTAGTAATACTATGAAGATGTGAAGCGCTTGGGACAGACGGACAGTAATAATTTGCCCACTGTCGAGAAAACTAAGAAAACTTTTTGGGATGTTTTGGATTTAGTGATTTTGAATTTAATAAATATTTAGATTTTATGGAATTTAATAATGTAATTTTTTTTTCAAAATCATAGTAATTTCATGTTTTTAATAAGAGCATCCCCATTGTTCCTCTTTTCCATTTCTTAGCATTTATTCTTAGGTAAAGAATAAGGAATACACAATGGGAGAGATTCTTATGTGTATTCTTAGAGGAGAGAGAGGGTAGGAAATTCTTGATTAAGAATAAAAGATGAAGGGAAGAAGACCACTGCATGAAGAGGCGTGTGGTGCAAACTACACGCGATGGAGAATCGCGTGAAGGGCATGAAGGGTGGGTCCCTGTGGGCCAATTGCAAGGAAAATTGATTTTTCAAAAAAATTTAATCCAACCATTTAAATTTTGGTATTCAACAATTGCATTTTTAAAAAAACTTTTTTTTTATTTTTCTTTTCTTTCTTCTTCCTCATAAATAAACCACCTCAACCTTCTTTATTTTCTTCACAACTAGTGATATAGTTTAATTATTGTCGTTTTTATGTAATTATAATTATGAATTTTTTGACGTAATTTTAAGTATTTATGTTTTATGTAATTTTTTTATTTTGTATAATTTTTTAAAATTTTAACAGTTTTATGTAATTTTCTATTTTTGTTATTTTACAAGTTATGTATAATATGCGTTTTATAGATAATTTATTAATTAAATTATAAATTTTATAATTTATAATTTAATTATTATTTTAAAATTAATTTATGTCTTAATTTATAAATTAATTTATTTATACGGAATATTTAATATGAAATATATTAAATAACGTTAAATAAATTTATTTGTTGAGAAGTACAAAAATAAGATTGAAGTGTAAAGTTAATGAGGTGGTAGTAGTTAAGAAGATATACAATGTGAATATATATTCTTAAGTGAGTTAAGAAAAGAAAAGTGTATAGGTGGTAGTGGGACCCAACGAAAAATTTTATGGAAAAATAACTATAATGTTGATGCTCTAATGTGATAAAATTTAATTGTAATTTTACATTATAGTTAAAATAAGATATCATTAATATGTTAAGAATTTAGTTTGGTCTATTGGTAGTGATTGTTAGTAATTATAAATTACAAATATTCAAACCTTACTAAAAATAAAATTATAAAAATAAAATTTGAAAATATATAAAATATTGGTAATGTTGGTTACGGGAATGGTGAATGTTGGAGTTGGTGGCTGGAGCACTGAAGCCACCTTATGGGGTGGCCAAATGAGTCATTGCCCCTGCCCTAGAATTTAATATTATTAATTTATTAATAATGACAATAAAATATAAAAAAAAACTTTTTGTTATTGTGGATATGTTAGCTATTGTCTATTAGTATAAATAAGTAAATTCACACGGAGTAGTATTTATTAATCATTTAGAATAATATATTTAAGTGCATAATAATACAGCCTTTGCTACTGGCCCTTGGACACATTTTAAATTTTTAATAAACTAGTCAAGTACACATGTCTTGCATGCATTGTTAATTATTTTTTAATAGTGTATTATAGTACCTCCAGTTGAACAAAATTAACTAAGGTTTTCAAGATCTAAAAATTAATGAATTTCATTCATTATATTAATTTTTTATACAAACAAAACAAATTTGAAATCTCATTTTCAAACTAAGTGACCTTTTGTTGAAAAATGTAAATATTTATTGTATGATTGATTTGAAGATAAGGATTAGTAATATATTTTCTTTTTATTTTAAAATATTATATATCTATATATTGAGATATTACGCTTTACAATACGGTTTACAGTTATTATTTTACATTTGCGAAAATTAGTTACTTATTACAGTTTTACATTTAATATTTTAAGGTTTTACAATTTTATGGTTGCAAAAATTTGTATTTGTATTTTTTATTTTTAATTGTTATCGTAATTAACTTAATCAATTTAATTTTTTTTCCGACCCGTAATTTCGTATACAAACTAAAAATTTTAAAAAAAATCGTAAGTTTTGTAATTTGAAAGATTTGTTTTTTTTTCTTTTTAACTGCTATCGTAATTAACTTAATCAATTTAATTTTTGTCCGGCCCGCAATTTCGTATACAAATTATTAATTAATCCTGGCAAAAGATCAAAAGAAAATAAATTTTTTAAGAAAGTTTATTTTAATATTGATAAATTTAAGCGGCGTGGTGTCATAGTACTAATATCTATATATTACGAAATAAAATAATTAAAGACAACATACTTACTTTCACGTTAATATGTAACATAAGGGATACAATTTTGAACATGGGAGGGCGATCTCTTCAAAAAATTCAGAAGCTAAAACATAGTGGAAAAAACAATGGTTACTTAGATAACTGATTTGAGGTTCTTGTAAGGTAGCAATATGTTTGTTATAAACATAGTTCTCCATTTGTTTTCTTCATCTTTTTGAAATTATAACTCTTTTAGTTCACACATTTTCTTAGTTTGTTCACCCATAATTAGTAAACAAACAACCAATTTTCTTAATATCTCAATATGTATTAACAAATCTATTAATATAGTTAAAAACTTTCATGACTTCTAGTTATGTCTATCCAAATTCCACAATAACAAATTTTATTTATATTAGAAAAATAACCTCAATATATAAGGTTGATTATTCTTATTAGTCACTCTTATAGGTGTTGAAATTTCTTATATTTTAGTAATATTTCAAGGTCCCCCCCCCCTTCTCTCTCTCTATGTGCTATGCTATTTGCATGTCTTTTGCGTTTCAAAAATTGAACTATCTTTCACCTCTGTACACTTATATGCTTTCATTGAAGTAAAACTCTTATATATTATTTTGTTTTCTCTCTTGTCTCATAAATTTCATTCCATACACATGTCTCAACAGCACTATATCTTAACTTTAAACTTTGTTATATTAAACCACAAATTAATTTCTTTGATAAGTATATGAACCTAAAATTTGCTTCTACAAAATTCACGAAATGGACACAATCTTTGGCGAAGAGCTTTTCTAAGAAATTTTCACCACCTCCCACCCCCTAAACGGTGGCTCCGCCTCCTCTCTAACCTTTCCTATTTTTCTCACAATCACGCTCTCCAGATCCTCTCTCTCCATTGACTTCTCCATTTTTAATTTGTAAGAAACTACTCATTTTCTTATAGATAAAGAGATTTTTAAAAGTTAAAAATATCATTTAAAAAAATCCATATACATTTTTTGTCCCTCAACTAAGTAAGGGTATTTTTTTCATATTAAATAATATTAGGCGACATTTCTAACGGTAGCAGTAAGAGGGGATATCTTACAAAAAAAAATTGACATAAAAAGACCAAATGAATAGAATTCAAAACGATAGGACCTTACTTCAAGTTAGATACAAATTGATAGACCAAATTGTTATTTGATTCTTCATGAATTGATTAACCCATAACAAATTTATTTGTTTGAAATTAATTCCTGATGAGTAATTTATCAAATATAAGGCTATTTTTGTCTAAACATAATTTTTTTCGCATAAAAAATTTACTTGTTTGACCTTAATTTATAGTGAGTGGTTTATTACATGTAAGACTATTTTATTTTACGCATTAATTTATAAGAAACAACTCACACTTTTATAGATGGAGAGATGTAAGGCCCTAACAAAAGTTTTTTTAGTTAATTGGATATAAATTTATTATTAAGATCCGTAACTTAGTAAGATATAGAACTTAGGGACCCATATGATAGTCTCTTAAGGCTGGTTATAGTAGTAAAAAAAATCAAGGGGGTAAACCATAGATTAAAGATTTTTTCTCCTACAAAACACACATAGTCATCGACTGTTTCATTTTGAAATATTAAGCACACTTTTTTAAAAGTAATGTTAGAGCCACTCAATAAGCACTCAAATTTGTGCACCAAATGATGTGATTTCTAATGTGTCATCTTATTTGGCATTTTATGGGCTCCACTATAAGTTAAAAAATTATGTTAACAATATGACATATAAGATGTCACATCATTTGGTATCCAAAATTGAATGTTATTAGAGTGGTTCTAACATAACATTACCCCTTTCTAAAACTCATTTGTTTTAGCGTGTTCATTCGTAAATACTAAACATGCTAACGATTTGCTTCATATTTCAATTCCCACTAACGAATCTATTGTTAAGTAAAAATCTTTCATATATTTCTAATAATGTTTACCCAATTTTTTTTGTAACAAACTTTAACAATATTTAAAAAGGTAAAACTATATTATTTTTTAGATTCATATAATTTTTTGGTCCCTCAACTTAGTAAGGTTATTTTCATCATATTTAAAAATATTTGATGAAAATTGTAATGATAATGAGAATAAGGGAAATCAGACAAAATATCGATATATGAGACAAAAAGAATCGAATTCAAAAAGGTAGAATCTAATCTAAAGTTTGGTACAAGTTGAGAGACCAAATTATTATTTCACTCTTTATAAAATTGTTTAGCCCATAAAAAATTACTTGTTTAGTCTTAATTAAAGGTGAGTAGTCTATTTATATCTATACATTATATTTTACTTACAAAAGTTTTTCTTGTTTAACCTTAATTTAATTGTAGGTGTTTATTAGATACAAGGTTAGTTTTATACATGTATTAAATTGTAAAATACAACCTATAACTTTTATAGTAGAAAAAAAGATAAAGACTTGTGTAGGACGGTCTTACGGATCCTAAATTCGTAAGACGGAGCCCATTTAGAAATTCACGGGTTAATAACTAAACATATTGATAAAAATTATAGTAATATGTTAGTCAAGTTGCTTAGAAAGCGTCGCTTATAGATTTAACCAAGGAACATCGACGGTTCAAAACTCTTATGCTACATAATTTAGTTTTTATTCTCTTTAATGAGAAGTTCCTTTATTTACTTCGGTGCATCTGTACTTTCAATGTTTGTCGCCGAAATTCTTATGTTTCTCACACCTTGCAGTTTAATCCTTTGTCAGCTCCATTAACCATCAGTTAGCACCAATCGCCTTTGGATACTTGACGGATCTTAACGGACTTTGACGAAATGCTAAATGACATATTTAAAGGCAAACGTGACACATTGAAAACACAAAAGTGACACATTTTAATGTTAAAAGTGACACTATAAAGGAAAATTTATTATAATTCTCATTAAAACACAAAGTAACACTCTTATTACTAAAAAGTAACACTCTTAATACTAAAAATGACACATTTAATACTAAAAAGTGACATTCTTAATACTAAAAAATGATACTCTTAATACTAAAAAGTGACACTCTTTAATATTAAAAAGTGACACATTTAATACTAAAAAGTGTCACTTTAAAACTAATTTTGACTGTCAAAAGTGACACATTTAATACTAAAACGTGACATTTTTAATGCTAAAAAGTAATACTTTTAAGGTCAATAACGATAATTTTTATTTATAAACACATATACGGTCAAAAAGTAACACATTTAATTCTAAAAAGTGACACTTTTAATGTTATAAAATAACACTTTAATGTCAAACGTAATGATTTTTATTTATAAAAAAATGAGATACTTCTCAAAGTGAAAGTAACACATTTAAGACTAAAAATGACACATTTAAGCCCAAAAAGTAACACGTTTTTAGGAAAAATTTATAATTTTCATTAAAAATACAAAGTGACACTTCTAAGGTCAAAAGTGACACATTTTATACTATAAAGTGATATTGTTAAGTATAAAAAGTGACACACTTTTTTTTTTTTTAGGCTTGCCCACCTCGAGGCGAGCCCCTTTTTTGTGTAAGTCAATTTACTAACAAGTCCATCAATTCTGAAATTCCTTAAAATCCCCACAGGCGCCTAATATTAACTAGGAGGGATAATCATCCACTCTAACCACTGGGGGGAGTCGAACCCAGGACCTCCGTGTTGGTGTCCCAGTGCTCTGGCCATCAGGTCAAGTCCTGATGGTTAAATAAAAAGTGACACTCTGCATATATAAACATGAGGGGTGACGCTGTAATTTTCAAAAACTAAAGGGTTATATTGAGATTTTTAAATTTTGTCCAATTTAACTTGGATAGATCCGTCTTACGGATAAGGATCCGTAAGACCGTCTTACAGGAAGACCACCTCAAAAAAAAAAATAGATAATTGATAGTAGATTAACTGGGATATGAGCAAATTATGTTAAAAGTCGAGAGAATATCTCTTTTAAGATCGTCTTACGGATATTAATTTATATGACGAAATCCGTCCTCTAAAAAAATATAAGTACTGCATTGTTAGCCAAGTTTTACCCTAAAGCCTAATGACAGAAAAAGAGATACCGGAGATGCGAGTAAGCTATGTTAAAGTCTAATGGCAGGAAAAGAGATACCGGGAGATGAATGGAAGTCGCCACTGGCCCATCTTTGAAATGTGGAATCCAAAATGTCTACTTCAACAGCAGCTCGGTCCCATTGATGCAAACCATCGAAAACCTCAATTTCATCGTCTTTGATTTGAAGATCAACAGGGAGTTGAATTGGAAGTAAAGTCCGCAAGTGTTGCTTAGACTCCAAATATGAACATGTCTCTTCTACCCATTTGTCCCACGAAGTCTTTCCCAGCTCATCGCAAACCCCAACAGAATGATTGCCGTTTCCTTCCATCAATTCTTTAGACGATGATTTACATATTGCAAGCATAGAATCATGATTGAAATCAAAATATTGTGATGAATGCAAAATTAGAATCATACAATATGTTAATCGGACAGACCTTATTTGTTTCTATCAATTCTAACAGTTGGCCTGTCGCTTAGCTCGCGTGCTAAACTTGTCAGTTTGACGAGATATTTAGGCCCTAATAACTTCGTATTTTTTTAAAAAATCATTAATTATTCACCGCACCAAATGTACTTAATTAAGCTATTATTTTACAAAAAACAAAAAAAAAAGTTAAAAAAAAAACTTTTAAAAAAACTAATAACTTGGTAACCCTATTAACATTTCTAACTAAAAAAATTTAAAATAAAAATAATTGTCTCAAGCTCAACGACCCTCGTTTTACTATGTCCCAAAACTACCAAAGTCTATCACCTAATGCTATACTCTCTACCACCTATAAAACGTAAGGAGTAGGTCTTCTGTAACATCGTCTTACGGATCTTAATTTGTAAGACGAAAATATACTCTCTCATAGCATAACCCACAAACACATTATGAGTCAAGTAAAGAGGATTCATTTTACAAAAAATAAGAACTTTTTATCTAAGTTTTTGTCGAAACATAAAATGAGGTGCAAAAAATAGTTTAAAAGGAAAAGTTTGAGTAAAGTTCACAACCTGAATAATTGGTAGAGTAGTTTGGGACGCTTTTCTTAGAAACACGTCAAAGATGGATAGGATTTGTGAGTGAGAGAGAGAGAGAGAGAGAGAGAGCACAAGAATTAGCTATGGACTGCAATCATTTTATAGATATGTACCGAGTCGTGACTCGTGACACTCTTTCCGTTCCTTAATAATCGTTGTGGTTGATTCGGCGCACAGTTTAAGAAAAAACAATTGACTTGATTATTTATATTGGTTTAATGTGTAGTTTTTTTTAAAGCCCATGTATATGTGACTCATAATTAAAGTAGAGTGAAAAAGTAAGGGTAAAGTGGTAAAAATAATGTTCTAAAAAGGTACGTTTCAAACTGAACAATTATTTTGAGACGAACGAAAAAGGAAAGAAAGACGATAATTTAGGGACGGAGGGAGTATTATTTTAGCAAGTGTCACATGGGGCATGCAAATGTAAGATAAGGAAATGGAGTAATTATAAGAATATTAATAATAGTTTGGATCAAATAACTTAAATTAAATATTAAATCAAACATAATTCATTAAAAAGTAATAAAATAATCTATTTGATGCCTATTTAATTTAAAACCAAAAAACTCATACAACAGTGACACATAATTTAATATTTTTACATATCTCATCATATTTATCTCCATTATTTTTAAAAAACAAATCATAGAAAAATTTTCTGATATCTAAATGAAACAAATCAAGTTTCTATTTATAGATAAAAATATATACTTTAATTCAGAAAAAAATTAAAAAATTGATCGAAAATTGACCAAGAAAAATAATGATGGAAAAGTTATTTCAATTACTAACAACCTACCTTGTGGAAAGAGAGAGAACAAATTTTCAAGAAAGAGGTGGCCGTCAGCCACTTCTTTCTTTCTTTTTTTTTTTTTTTAATTTTTAACTTTGAAACGTTACCCTTTCAGGTTTTTAAAAGTCAAATATGTGTAGTCTTATGTTATGTCCAATTTAATTTGATATTTAATACATTATTAATGCTCTACCAATTAAGACCATTCAGAATCATACAATATGGGGACACACCGATCACATTTAAACCCGACTTCCTTCCTCAAGTCATCTTTATATTTAGGAAGAAAAAACTCACTCTCTTTTCTAGTTGAAAAAATCTATTTTCTAGATGGTATCCCCCTCACTCTTCACTACTAGAAAAATGACCTTTAGTGACGGAATTTTCCGTCGCTAAAGGCAAAATTCCGTCGCTAATGGCTCCCCAGCGACGGAATTTTTCCGTCGGTGGCCCGTCGCTGATTTGTTGTCGCAGATGTCCGGCGGACGGATTTCCGTCGCTAAAGGTTAATATCAGCGACGGAATTTTCCGTCGCTAAAGGTTGATTTTCAGCGACGGAATTTTTCGTTGCTGAAATTCAACCTTTAGCGACGGAAAATTCCGTCGCTAAAGGCGTGTAAAAATTAATTAAATTTGAATTTCAGTGACGGAAAATTCAGTCGCTAAAGGCATATAAAAATTAATTAAATTTGAATTTCAGCGACGAAAAATTCCATCGCTAAAGGCAATTAAAAATTAATTAAATTTGAATTTCAGCGACGGAAATTTCCATCGCTAAAGGCTTTTAAAAATTAAAAAAAAAACCCAAAAATACTATTATTATAAAATTTTGTAACAATTAATACTAAACTGAACATACAAAATAAACAATAATATAAAACCAATTTAAAAAACATCAAACTGTAAATGTTATTACAACAATCCATGTAAACCATATATAACAATTAATACCAAAAACTTGTTTCTAGAGTTAACTTGGAAATTTAAACTTGTACCAATCCATGTAAACCATATCTAATAAAAAAACCTAAAAATTTGAACCCATTATAATTACAGAAAGAGGCCCAATTATGTGACTTTGAACCCTTCCACCAAACGCCGTCGTTCCTACCCCCTGTTGCGTTTTAAAATTTGAATTTGAATTACGGCCGTAGCCGTACCACGTGCTACCATGTCCGACTCTGTTCTATCATGAAAAAAATCCCTTTACGAACTTACTGGGCGCGTGGGATACACCCATCCTCTTCCTTCTTGATTCTTTACATTGAGCTCCTGTCGAAAATGCATTTGATTTGATTTACCATCAAGAAGTGGTACAGAAATCGAACTTATCAACTCATTGATGGCTGATAATATAGAGCGGAAATTTTTATCAATAATTTTCTCAAAATAACAAAATTATAAGCTTCCCACTTCCTTCTTGTTCAAACCATCCTGATTGAATGAAGGCTCAAGGAAAAGAAATATCACAACACTGATGCAAACGTGAAACATGCAATGCAGTTTACTTGAAGGAAAAGACATATAGAATCACCATTTGTAAAAGAAAGGAATAAGCGGAAAAAAGAAAAAAGAACATGAAGTTTAATTGCACAATTTTTGTTACCTATGTCCAAAAGAATCTCAAAATAATACTAAGCAACAATTATAAAGTAATTAAACAAGAACTCATAAACGGTCCACCACAGAGCAACAATTATATCAATGGGCATCAACTAATATAAAAGCACTCCAACTACGAAAATCTGCCGCATTTCTAGCTAGGCACTCAATCTTTGAAATCAAAACAACTTTTTTGTTATATAATTATTATGATTCATTATAAACCCGAGAAAACTTGATTCAACCTCCCATAAAAGAAAATAAACAAAAAATGAAATAAAAATAGACTACACACACATACACAGACAGAATCTTACGTTATTGAAAAGGAATGAAAGAACTAGAAAAGGTTGTATCCAAGACTCGAGAGTATATCATTAAAGTTACAGATAATTCTTTAAAGATCTGCTAGAGTCCAGAAACTTTTAACCAACTATATTTGTAATTTGACTCACATATTAAACACCTGATCTTAGTTTTCGTGGGACAGAGGCATGATCAACTGGGTCGTAAGCATCATCAAAAAACTGCATATTTAAACAGAAAGATTTTGTCAAATCATACTAATTTAACAACTCAAAGCAAATATACTCTTATAATTTCATATTCACCTTTTTGGGAAGCTTTCTCTTCTTTGGAACTAGTAGTGAGAGAAAGGTGGTCCATTTCATTGCCTACAGAACTCTTTAACGGTGTTTGTTGTTTACTTTGTGCAGGTAACCAAGAAAGACGAACGAGTGGACGCCACCTCATCCTTGCCTCATACGTGCACAACAAGACAAGGTCACCACCAAAATAACGTGATCAATTCTAATAACGACGTAAGTAGAAGCGTTAACTTTTGGATTGTTTCGTATTAAAAATCTAACTTTGGGACTTTTTAGATAGAAAAAATATTTTTGAGATTTTTTGGACATACAAATTTTTTAGTAGGACTTTAGGATATTTTCTCCTAAATGTTAATGATGTCCACGTGGCAACATTGCCTTTTTTGTTTTTTTTTATAAAATTCTTCTTCTATTTGTATTACGGTTTATTTTATTTTAAGTGACTAATATCATTTAGAAAATGACGTTGATTACTTTAAATACAATGACCTTTACTAACCAAAATAATAATTATAAAAAATTATAAATGAAAAAGAAGATTATACAAATTTAGGACACTGTTTTATGTATATAAAAAAATTAAATTATTTTAAATAAAAGTCAAATCAGTAAATTAAAATAAAGTTACAAATAACTAAAAGAGGGGAATACAATCGATGTTGAAAAAATAAAAGCTACGGTTAACTTTAAAAAGATATGCAAGTTAATTAATTACACAAAATCCATTATTATCTATGTGATAGTTGTATGTTAATTTTTTTTGCTCTGCCTAATCCCCTTTGGCTATCACCAAATGCAACCAGAGATTAGATCTTATGTAGTCGTGAGTAATTAATACTCTTAATCTTATGTAATAATTTTCTCTCTTTATTCGCATTCAATTAAATGAACCTTCAAATACGAATATGAATTTGATCTTATGTAACACACATTCCACTACTAAAATGAAATTTAATAAAATATAAAAGGAAAAAAATAGAACAACCAACAGAAAGAGTTTTTAAAAAGAAAATACTAACAATGATGTATTCATATCAACATCCTTGCAATGTCAAATTTGGTTGCAATGTTATATCAACATCCTTTATTCATATTTGCATTGAGGATGTCTTTTCTTTCAATAAGGGTACAAATCATAGCTAGGAGACATTTAATTTATTTGACATTAGCATCGGTGATGTTTTTATATGTACCTTTCTCGAGAGAGCAGTGCATAATGTACACATATGACAATATTAAATTATAATCTAAATAAAGTTGTATCTATTACTAATTATGACCTTTTTAACCAGCATTACACTAGCATTTCAATGTATATATTTTAACTTATTTTTTCTACAACAAATTTTAATGCATATCTTTGCATTATTTATTCATATATTAATTTAAATATTTACCATATTTTAGATTACTTCAAAAGATTCTAATTATAAAGAGTTTAGAAAATTCTCTTATTAATAATAATTTTTGCAAAAAAAAATCTTAAAACTGTGTATCCAATGGATATAACTAGGTTGGTTAACAAATATGCACACTTTTCAACACGTGTCCTAAAAAATGGGCAGGTTTTTAGTAAAAAATTAACAGTTATGATTTAGGTCATCAAAAAGTTACCATTATGGGAGAGAAAAAGAGGTTCATATTAAAAGAGTGGATCATGGAGGGAGAAAAAAAATTATGGGACTCAGGCCTCTCCAATTGTAAACATTTAAAAAAGTTTTTTTACAGTTTTTTTTTTACCTAATATGTTATATTAAAAGTAAAAAACTCATCTGTTCATAGATTTGTTTCCACAATCGTAAATTTTTTTTACAACAAAGATGTTTTAATGTTAAGTCTTATTTTTATTTCTTTTTTCTTCTTTTTTTCATCCATGAACCACCCCTTTTGTGTGAACCACTTATTCCCTGTAAACCTTCCACAATAATAAAATTCTTGCATGATCCGAATCATAACTTTATGAACCTTATAATTGGAAATGTCCTTAATAGATAACAATAGCATTCAATTTACCTATTAAAAAGTTGTAAGATGATTTTACTAGCGTGCAAAAAAGTTTGTGAATGAATGGTTATTTTGCTTTTGATTTGACACATAGGTGTCGTTTGGTAGTCAGGATTAAGGTCAGATAGGATTAATAAGCTGAGTTGCCTGATGTTTGGTACACAATAGGTGGTCAGGACTAATAGCACGGGTTATCTGGATAAAGTTATTATTCACTCACTATTAATACCAAAGGGGAGAGTGGTATTATTAGCGCTCTCACTAAAAAAAATTTAGGATTAACATTTGTAATCTCAAAACTACCCCCGATATACAAGTGAGGATTAATAGCGAGGGTACTAATAGTACTAGAATTAAAAATACTGCTTATCCTTGTCCGACTACTAAACAAGTTCATAGAAAATTGTGAAAAAACTTTTTAAAGATTTATACACAGGAGATGCCCTAATACTAGAGCTGGTAATTTTTGCCTATGCCCATTTGCCCGGTCAGATCGCCTACTAAAAAATAGGCATGGGCATGGGCACACTTCAAAAATTAAATGGACACAAATAGGCCAGCCCATTTAAGATCATGAAATATAACGGGCTAAAGGTGGGTACCCACGACTAAACACTACACAACGCAGCCTACATGATACGTTAAACAAGCCTATTGGTAATCCGTTGTATTACATTAGTTTGTTATTTGGATACTTTAAAATATTCAGTCACAGTCATGACATTGACTTTATGAGCCAATCCCAATCACAAATAGGAGTATCACTT
>JABEVN020001239.1:0-25803 GCA_013146195.2 Codonopsis lanceolata | reverse complement strand
GAATAATAAATCAAGTAATCAAGAAGTGGAAGTAGAAGTAGATGTTCCAAATAAGGAAACAAGAAAAAGAAGTTCAAAATAAAGAAAATACAATAGAAGTTGAAAAAGAGTTAGATAAGAAGAAGAGGAACCTTATGTGGCTCCACCACCTTATGTTCCTCCAATCCCGCTTCCAAGAAGACTTATGAAAACCGAATGGACAAACAATTTACGGAAATTTATAATATGTTATCCAAAGTGAATGTTAATCTTCCTTTGCTTAATGTTATTAAAAATATTCCACTTATGCAAAGTTTTTCAAAGATCTTCACTCTAAGAAACACAAGTTTGAAAACAATGAAAAGATTATTGTTTTTAAAACGTAAGCTCGTTTTACAACCCGATTACCACCTAAGTTGAAAGACCCTGGTAGCTTTAATATCCAAGTTTCCTTGGGAAGCTCTAAAAAGATGAAAGCAATGCTAGATTTAGGAGCAAGTATTAATTTGATGCCTTTACGGTCTATAAACAGTTAGGGTTAGGAGAACTAAAACCCACTACTATGCAATTACAATTAGCGATCGCTTCGGTTAAATATCCTTTGGGTATAGTGGAAGATATCCTAGTTCAAAGTTGATAAACTAATCATTCCAGCTTGACTTTGTGGTTCTAGAGATGGAAAGGAAGATATGCACTAATAATGAAGTCCCAATATTGTTAGCGGACCATTTATGGCTACTGCCAATACAATGATTAATGTGAAGAATGGTAAACTCACAATGTCGGCCCTAGGTGAAACAGTTGAAATTTCGTGTTTGATGCTATGAATAGACCTAGTGACATAAGTGTCTTTTTTCAATAGATGAGATTGAAAAGTTATCAACCGAAACTTTTGAAGAAGAGGAAGATTATGAGAGAGATAGATTCATAGTTCTATGATGATAGTCCTATCCCTCCCATAAAATTGACATTGAGGAAATTGAAAGAGAAATAGAAGAAGAAGAAAGATTAGAGAGAGAAAAGTTAGAAGCTAGTAAAAAGATGGATGAAAAAGAAGAAATAAAGATAGAATCGAAAATAATTCGATAAGTTCGAAAAGTAGAGAAGAAAGTTATGAAATCAAAGATGATGAAGTAGAGATTCAAATCTCTCTTTGAAGAAATTGAGATAGATAATATTGAGGAAGAAAATAAGGAAGAAAATAAAGAAGAGAATGAGGAGGCTAAAATAAAAGAAACTATTAAAGTAGAAAATTCTGAATTTATGCCATCCATTAATTCTCCCAAAGTTGAAGAAAATTAAAGCCATTACCATCCCATTTAAAATATGCATTTTTAGGGAAGGTAACACTTGCCTGTTATTATAGCAAACTTAACTTAACGGAAAAGCAAGAAGCTAGTTTGTTAAAAGTTTTATGGACACATAGAGAAGCTTTAGGATGGTCCTTAGCTGACTTAAAAGGAATTAGTCCATCTATGTGCATGCATAAAATACATCTAGAAGAAGGTAGTAAACCTTCAAGAGAAAGGCAAAGAAGACTTAACCCACACATGGAAGAAGCCGTAAGAAAAGAAGTTCTTAAGCTCTTAGATGCGGTATAATTTACCCTATATGATAGTAAATGGGTTAGTCCTGTCCAAGTAGTCCTAAAAAGTCGGGAATTACAATTTAAAAATGAGAAGGAAGAATTAGTCCCTACAAGAACAATAACTGGTTATAGAATGTGCATTGATTTGCGGAAATTAAATGCGGCAACCAGGAAAGACCACTTTCCTTTGCCATTTATTGATCAAATCCTTGAAAGACTAGCCGGTCATGAATATTATTGTTTTCTTGATGGTTTTTCTGGTTACAATCAGATCCCTGTTGCACCCGAAGACCAAGAGAAAACAACTTTTACATGTCCCTTTGGTACTTTTGCTTTTAGGAGAATGCCTTTTGGATTGTGTAATGCACCTGCTACTTTTCGAAGGTGCATGATTTCTATATTTTCAGATTTAGTTGAAAGATGCGTAGAAGTTTTCATGGATGATTTTTCAGTTTTTGGAAATTCTTTTGATCACTGTTTAGAAAACCTTACATCAGTCTTGAAAAGATGCTGTGAAACTAATTTAACTTTAAGTTGGGAGAAAAATCACTTCATGGTTAAACATGGAATTGTCTTAGGGCATGTTGTTTCAAATAAAGGTATTGAAGTTAACAAAGCTAAAATCGAAGTTATTTCACAACTACCCCCTCCCACTTCAGTTAAAGGAGTTAGAAGTTTTCTTGGCCATGCTGGTTTTTACCGAAGATTTATAAAAGATTTTTCAAAAATTTGTAAGCCTCTATGTAAATTATTAGCCAAAGATACAGAATTTATTTTTGATAAAGAATGTTTAGAAGCTTTCAATTTATTGAAAGAAAAATTAACTTCTGCCCCTATTTTATCCGGCCCTAATTGGTCACTTCCTTTTGAAATCATGTGCGATGCATCAGATTTTGCAATTGGAGCCGTGTTAGGACAAAGGGTAGACAGAAAACCTCATGTGATCCATTATGCTAGTAGAACTCTAAATGATGCTCAACTGAATTATACAACTACTGAAAAGGAATTTTTAGCAGTAGTATATGCTTTAGAAAAATTTAGATCATATTTGTTAGGATCAAAGGTGATATTTTTTTCCGACCATTCTGCATTGAAATTTCTCTTAAGTAAGAAGGATGCAAAACCAAGATTAATTAGATGGATGTTATTGTTACAAGAATTTGACATTACTATCAAAAATAAAAAGGGAACCGAGAATGTAGTAGCCGACCATTTATCTAGGTTAGAATTTTCTCCCTTACTTGAACGTCAATTTCTTGATGATCATGTCCCCATAAATGATAATTTTCCTGATGAACAAATTTTAGCCATTAAAGATTCTGACCCTTGGTATGCTGATTTTGTCAACTACTATGTGTCTGATATCATTAATCCAGATTTTGATCATTACGAAAAGAAGAAATTTTTGGCGGAAACTAAAAATTATTTTTGGGAAGCACCACATCTATACAAAATTTGTTCAGATTCTTTAATAAGAAGATGTATTCCAGAAAAAGACCAACAAGGTATCATGGAATTTTTCCATGGATATTCTTTTGGAGGTCATTTTAGTGGAAACAAGACTGCTAGGAAAATCTTGCAATCAGGTCTGTATTGGCCTACTGTTTTTGGAGATTGTGAATTGTTTTATATAACATGTGACAAATGTCAAAGAACAGGTGGAATAGGAAAGAGAAACGAGATGCCCTTGCATATTAATTTAGTTGTTGAAATTTTTGATGTTTGGGGTATTGATTTTATGGGTCCCTTTCCTGTATCAAATAATTGTGAGTATATTCTAGTAGCAGTTGATTATGTTTCTAAATGGATTGAAGCAGTAGCAACCATGACTAATGATGGAAAAACAGTAGTTAAGTTTGTAGAGGATTTGTTTGCTAGATATGGAGTACCTAAGGCCATAATAAGTGATCAAGGAACTCATTTTACCAATAGGTTGTTGAATAATCTCCTTAGAAAGCATGGTGTAACTCACAAGTTAGCTACACCCACTACAAGAAAATAGGGCAATTGCAACGAAATATTGCAACAAAATTGAGTTTAGTTGCAATGTGAAAAATGTGCAATGTATTTATAGTCGGAAACCATATCACAAGCAAACTTTTTGGGGAAAAAGAGAGAAAATGGCGCTAAACAAAGAACAATTTTTTGCAACTGATTTTGGTTATTATTTTTTAAAATTGCAATGCCGGGCTGAAACTACGTTGTCTTTCTTTACTTTGCAATTGAAGAACCTAGTTTGGAGAAAACCCCCAATCAAATTTTTACTTCTCTCTCTCTTCCTCTCATGCGACCTTTTTCCTTCGGCCTTCTCTTCCCAAAATTCATTGCCTCCTTCCGGCAGCCACACCACACGCCGTCCAACTCATGCTCACTCTCGGATTTGTAGCTGCCCTAGCCTGAGTTCGGTCAACTGAGATCAATTCTTTCTCTCTCTGCTGAATAAGGTATTCTTCTCTCTCGATTTGAAGCTTTGTAAAAGGAAAAATCCTTCTATTTTATTGGTGATTGATAGGTGCAATTAGGATGGGGTAATTCGTGTGTGGTTGTGACTTTCTTTTTCATTTGGGTTTCTCTTTCGGTAAAATGAAAGAAGTTGAGATTGTTTCACTCACTAGCTTTGTGATTGAAATTGATTTCATCAATTTTGGTTGTCCTGGCATGCAGTTATTGTTCTTAGAAATCAAAATATAAGATTGATGTAGCCTATTGCTTTCTCTTTCCTGAGGCTTAACTGTTTTATGTCATTTTTCCATTTCTGTTACAATGATTCGGAGCTTCAATTGAGTAAATTACATATTAAATAGTCTCCATTTCAGTTTCTAGGACCATATTCGTTATAATGTGCAAGTTTGTTGTGGAGCATATAATATACTAATAGGGATGAGGTTTTCCCCCATTTTACTTGTGCACGGATTGTGTCAAAAGCCTTTTGTCAAGGAAATTACTTACGAGTTGCTCTGTATTGATGAGTTGTTTATGACAACCTTTATAATTCTTAAGTATGTTGAATCTTACTACAAAATATTGTTATGCGATTGAAGTAGTATGTAGAAGGACAACCTCTTTGGGACCGTTGCAAGGACACATGCCAAATTACTTTTAAATCTATTTATAATTATGCATTGTTGGTTCTTAATGAATGCATCTAAGCATCATTATTTGTCTTTGTATTATAATTATGCGATGTTAATTTGATGGATTCTTTTGTTTTGTTTTCATTCATACACTTCTGCATGGTTTCCGAATAATCGAGTGAAATGGAGTTGATTAATCTATTAATGTTGTTTTGAGTTAACAGACTCAATTTCTCACAAATGTTTGCTCAATTATGTTTCATCAATATATTTGTATAGTAGTGTGAATGTGTGATTAGGCCAGGATTTATGGAAATTTTGTCTATTTGACACCTAACTGTTAGGTCTCTGCATTTCAATTTTACTCTAATGTATCTTCTATTTTCCTATTGAGTTCCACCATCAATTTTTGTTCTTTTTCTTGCCTTAGTTATATTGCCAAACTTACATTATATTTAAATTTCCCATTGGTTTTACTGTGCCAGAGAGTGCCAAATCTTGTTGGAGGTAGCTTCCTAGACTCAAAATCATCTCACTTCATCGATATTGTAAACCCAGTAAGTATGCAAGCTGATAGTTGCCCTTTTCTCATTTCTGACCATCTTTTCTGGGATTAGATCTGGCTTTTAGGATGTGTGATTAGTCTAATTGAGTAAGTGTGTGGTACTAGGCAACACAACAAGTTGTTTCTCAGATACCATTAACTACAAATGAAGAGTTCAAAGCTGCGGTATCTGCTGCCAAACAGGCTTTCCCGTCATGGCGAAACACGCCCATTACCACCCGTCAGCGCATCATGTTCAAGCTTCAAGAACTTATCCGGAGAGACATGGTTTAGTTGATAATATATTAATATTAGCTTTCTAATTCAATCAGTTTTCTTCTTTCCATTTCGCTTATAATTCATTTGACCAGAATGATTATGACTGTTATTCTCGTCATAGGATAAGCTAGCCCAGAATATTACAACAGAACAAGGAAAGACGTTGAAGGATGCTCAGGGTGATGTGTTCTGTGGACTAGGTTGGTGTTTCCATTGTCTTTAGTTTTAGAACACTACAAGAAAAGGTAGTTTTTGGGTCGCTACTTTTTAGTTCACATGTAGAAATGGACCCTAATACCTAATTTTTTTAGGGACTAAAAGCAATATTGAGGTCCCTAATACTTTTTTAATTGCCGGGTATATAATTGCCAAAATAAAAATTTCCCTCTTCTTATGGTTTCCCCCAAAATTTCCCTCGTTACTGCCTGCCTCCCTTCTCCTAAAAACAGATTTCCCTTTCTCACTTTCCCATAATTCCTTTAGCCTGAAATCACCCAAGAAAGATCGCAAAAACAGTCCACGTTGAGACTGCCCAAGCTGCCATGAAATTAATAACTTTAAGAGTTCCTATCGGACTAGAAGAACAATAAAAGACATCATAAACTAGCTAACTTTAAAAATAAATCCTATCCTAAAAAAACGGAATAAAACTAGGCTAAGGAAATCAACATTAACTTAATTAAAACAGACTACTAGACTAAATTAAACTATAAAACTCTCGGCTTCCTTGAGGGCGGGTTCTTCACCACGAGCCGAACACCCAGCTTGTCTGCACAACCTCTTAGCCACTCCATGTAACACAAGTGACTCTACTGCACCTTTGCAGCCCAACTCCTATCTCTTTGAGCCATGAATCTGTAGTTGCTGGAATTAAGCCCAGGCTGACTTGCAACCCATAACTGTTTCTAGCCCACTCTGAGTTGCCCTTCCAGTTTGTGCCTTCTTCCATTTCCAACCCTGTTTTACTCTCCCAACCCGCCATCCTTTGATTATGAGTGCACCATCCTTTTATTCTCCATGATCTGCCATGGATGGACACTTAGATATTCTTGAATAATCTATTCACTCTGTTTCCTGCGCTTAATTTTCTATTATGATGTTTCCAATGACTTAACTTAATGTTTGTAATCTACCTAATTTCTTCAAGGTAAGCTAGCTTTCACAATACATAGTTGATCCTTTAAGTTTTCAATCTATGGATCTACCTAATTTATTTTTTTTTAGTTAAAAGAAAACAAAAAAAAACAGTACACTGATGTTTATGTTTATGCTTTATTTAAGGATTCTAGTGTGATGGCAACCCTATATTTACTGTGGTGTCACTGATTAATAACCTAAATGATACGGTGTCGGAAGCTTGAATAACACAATCTTCCCCAGCTCTTTTGGACAGCCCTTTGGCTGACCCAAACCCCTCAAAACAGTCCCAAAATATCTCACCAACATAACCTGTTTTATGACTAAAACCCCTTACAATTCCAGCCCTCACTTAGTCTATGCACTGCCCAAGAACAAAGGTCTTAAAACTCCCTTACCCGTAATTCCTTTAGGCTGAAATCACCCAAGAAAGATCGCAAAAACAGTCCACATTGAGACTGCCCAAGCTGCCACGAAATTAATAACTTTAAGAGTTCCTATCAGACTAGAAGAATAATAAATGACATCATAAGTGGAACTGAATGTGTGCTGAACTTTTGAACCCATTATTGGGCTTTCTATGGTGTATTCCACTTGTCCGATGACTTTCAAAGATTGATTCTAGAATAAAATGAATGAGGAAGAAAATCCTATGTCAAGAGCACGTCATGACTGAGTGAGCCGACTAAAATCCCAGCCATCTCATGAGTTGATAGTACAAATTGTGCATTTGACTTGGTTAGTTAGTAGGTTTATGGGGTTGAGAATTAAATATTAAAGTATCATGATTTTCCTCCATGTTATATTTATTGGTTGATTATATATATATAAAAACTGATTATTGGTTTAATTTGTTAGTATTATTTTGTTGCATCAGATTTGGTGTTAGAAATGATTAGTTCCTACGAATTGATTCGGTATATTAAATTTGCTTACATTAGAGCAAGACATTTAGCACCCATATTATTTAAGCCCCCATGTTGCCGTCCCTATGACCGCCCTAAATACTATTAGGGACAGCAAATGGACTTTAGGGATCGGCAAATGAGCGACCCAAATACCCTCTTTTCTTGTAGTGGAAGTAGGTGACTTGGTCATGCTCGTGACTTTGAAATTCTTCTATTTGTCCATAAAGAGGTGGTGGAACATGCTTGTGGAATGGCAACTTTGCAGATAGGGAGTATGTTCCTAATGTGTCTACTGGAATTGATACCTACAGCATCAGAGAGCCACTTGGTGTGTGCTGGGATATGTCCCTTTAATTTGGCCATGATTCCTTTATGGGTATGTCTGCTATTCCATCCTTCTTTTTTCCCTTGTTGAGATTCATATTTTCAGCTTCATTCTGTCATATTTTCAGCAGTACTTTTTTACTACTTAAGCCTATTATGTGCTTAATCTTGTACCCGCAGATGTTCCCTGTTGCAGTTACATGCGGGAATACCTTTGTTCTAAAGTCAGAGAAAGATCCGTGATTACTAATCAATTCAAGAACTGGCAAAATGAATGTATTGTCCGTGTTACATGATATTTATGCACAAAGGTTGGTTGTTTACTAATCACTGCCGCTTATTGCATCCAAAAGCATTAAGTTTAGCACAAAGCTCCAAGCCACTGAAACCTAAACTGCAAAATTACCCCCAACAACTGCAGTTGCTTATATTCTAATGTTAGCAGTAAACTGCTTTATAGAGTTTCCAATGTTGGCAATGCTTGGGCAATTTACATTCTTATTATATTTGATGGGTCCTTGAGCTTTTGAGATTATCTGTATGTCTGGCTCATATTTTTCATAATGAATTACTGGCCATGGCATTAGTAAGTGACCTTGGCTTGTTGTGTACCTCTTTTGGCTCCTTCAATGAAAGATTCTTGGGATGGATGTTACACTAGGACACTAGATATGGACCAACCGCTTGGAATTAAGTCTTATGATCTTGGGGGATGGAGACCCTATAGCCTTAGAACTTGTTGATTGGATTGAAAGGATTTGTACCAGGAGCTGGTTGAAATCTTGCCTTTAATCATCGGCAAGAATTGTTCGTTAGAACCATGTGTTTTTAGTAGTTTTCTTGCTTAGAAGTTGCTAAATTAGGTGACTCATTGTCAAGCCCCTTCCCGGCAAGCAATCGTTGCCCATTCTCTTGATCTCGTTTCTGGTTTACCTTACTCAAAATCGTACCAAGTAATGAATGGATGAAGTAGACACTTTCTTGCTGTGTTTTGAGTTATAGTAATCGGTCTGTTTCTAATTTTTTTTATTTTCCATTTACTTCTTCCAGGGGCATCTATGATACTTGCGGAGTTGGCAATGGAGGCTGGTTTACCCAACGGTGTTCTAAATATTGTTCATGGCACCAATGTATGCTGGCTTTACTTAAATATTTCTGAGTTATTTACTTCAGTAGCTTTTAGAAGTCCACTCACGCCTATGATTAGCTTTTCGACTTTAAGCATGAAGACCTTATAATTGAAGCATAAGAGATTAAGAGGTTTAGTGAAAGCATTCCTCCAAAGACTTTTGACACGGCCTATGATACTATTGGAGTAAAACAAAGGGTCTAAAGAAGAAGAGAGGGTGGGCTATATTAGAAACAAGTAAATCCTGTGTATGTGTATTTGTAATTGGCCGGCCTTTAAGCCTTGCCTCTTCGACTGAGGCAGGAAGGTTTTTGATAAATATTCTATTTTCTAATTTTTTTCATTCAAGAATAAGAAGTTTGACCTCCTTCTGATTTGAAATTTTAAGGCTTGAGTATATTTTCTTGTACTTCAATCAAACATGATTTAAGTTTTATTTTGTTTATTATTTTTTACTTTTTTTATCTGTGAAAACTTGGATATGCCATATGATTGTTAGTTAATCTTTTATCTGCCTCTACTCCATTTTATTGAATGAATGAACTTGGTTCTTTTGATACTAATTCATTGTATTCATTTTATTCTTTATTGTGCTTTTGTTTGAGGTAGGACATTGTAAATGCTATTTGTGATGATGACGACATCAGAGCTATATCATTTGTTGGTTCTAACACTGTAAGTACTTTGTGTCTGTGGATGCTTGTATATATGGTTCTGGTTTTTGTTATTATACTAGCATCTATTTTGAGAGGCTCTCATTCATCAATCACTTAAAAAATGTATTTTGTTTCTTATTATCATCCTCTTAATTTGCACGTGTTATGTCTTCTCAAACTTGTTTAACTTCTTATTGGTGTTTCTCTTCCATCTAATTCTTCCTTGATTTCTTCTTCTCTTTAAAGGCTGGCATGCATATATATGCAAGAGCATCAGCTAAAGGAAAGCGTGTTCAGGTTAGTGCTTTTTCCCCTCTTACCCAACCCCCAACTTCAAAAACCAAATCCCCGTAATTGCAGTTCATCTGGTTTTGTGGAGTGTGTAGCTTCTCTTATTGAAAGACACAACTTGATAGCTAGCAGTAGTTGAAGTTGTTGTGAACTAACTACCTCATTGGCTGCTGCCTGCAGTCCAACATGGGTGCCAAAAATCATGGGATTGTCATGCCTGATGCAAATTTTGATGCTACCCTAAATGCTCTAGTTGCCGCTGGTTTTGGTGCTGCAGGGCAAAGATGCATGGCCTTGAGCACGGTGGTCTTCGTTGGAGACTCAAGAGAATGGTATGTTGTGCTGGTCCTCACTTATATTTCTAATATTGAAATGTATTAAACTCCGTTGCTTGTACCTTTTGATGGTTGAAAATTGCACGATCATCAAATTCGTATGATTTCAAGTATTGTACATCACAAACCATCACCTACACATCCTCAAACATAAAATTTGCCTATGTCAAATATCTTAAGCGAGCCTCAAATTTCGGATGGCGAGAAGATACGAGATTGGACACAGATAATGCTATAACCGACCCCACCCATCTTCCTCCACTTCGAGCTCGCAGCTTCAATTTTGTCGGTTATGCCCCTTCTGTACCAAAAACAAAAAGACGATAAATACATGTATTTAGTAATATTTGTATATTAGTGTGCTTATATGAAGCACCTAAACGGTGTAATACATGCTTCAATTTTGTCACGTAGACCCTTTTTCGTACCAAAAACAAAAGATGATATACATGTATTTAGTAATATTTGTTAATTAGGGTGCATAAATGAAGCAACTTGAAACGGTGTGATACAGTTGTGTGGTTCTATCATTTGAATTAATCGCTTTTAGAAAGAAATCCAACGTAAGTATTTGTACTAGAGTTATATCTTTGAAATGATAAGGCCATTCTCTTAATGATCAATAAATATAGATTATGACTTTCACATTTTGAACATCTGCTTGGTCCATTATACTTGGTGGTTGACCATTTTTGAGTTTAGAGTATTGCTACTACCAAGCAAAGTTGGAATTTGTGGAGCATTTTTATGTGTGTGAAAGCATGTGCATTAGTAGCAACTTCATGCTCTACATCTAGCCGTTCCATGTTTTTTTTGTCAATGGTGCCACAGCTTAGGTTTACGCCATTTTTTCTCTAGCATGTCATGCTTACTAAGGTCAGTAAGGCATAACCGTTTCATATTGTTGTGTGCCATTTGACTCTTCCTTCCTTCTCTCGTCATAGTAAGATAATCTAATTTCCTTCGGGTTGGTAGTTCCTCCGCATGACGATGGTGTCAAGTTTCCTTGTGAAAGAGTAGAACAAGTGAGGAAGATATTCAAAAACAAATACAAGCCGACAATGCTACGGAAATGGAGAAAATCAAAGCTGATTTCAAGCTAATGCAAGAGGAAATTCGGCCACTTAGAGCCCAACAACCTCCACCAACGCTCACAGTAGTTTGACAGATTAGACAATGCCTTTGTTAATCACTTGGAGACTCTTAACATTCTCTACACTTTTATGTAATCGACACATCGACAATGACTTTTGAATGAAATGCTTAAACTTGAGTTGTTTTAAATGTTTGATTTTAGATTTAATTTTTTTGTAAAATGTGAAATATGAAATGTTCAATCAGGTGCGATTATATATATATATATATATATATATATATATATATATATATATATATATATATAATGGAAAAGTTTGTTGCAAAAATGCAACGAAAAATCCGTTACAAAAATGTAATAAAAAATGCAACGAAAAAGTGCATTACAAGAATGCAACAAAAATGCAATGATAAAAATCGCTGCACGAATGCAACAAAAAGTCTGTGCATTTAAGAATGCAACGGAAAAAGTTTGTTGCAAGAATGCAAAAAAAATTAGTTGCTATTTGCAACGCAACGCCAACTACCCTTAGAAACACATTTGCAATGAAAAATTTGAAATTGCAACGCCGATTTTTCGTTGCAATATCATGCAATCGGAATACATTTATTGCATAAAATTTAGCAACGAGGTTTTCCAAACGAATTTTTAACGAACTTTTTCCGTTTCAATCGCCTAATTTGTGTATTTCATTTTTTGCAATGGAATTTTCCGTTCTACTGTTTGCCGCCTCTTTTGTAGTGCAATAAAATGCTCTAATGGTGACCTCCTAAAGGCCGCCTACGTATCCCTTAATAAAGAAATCGTATCAGACGTAGTCCGTGGCATTCGGGCATAACAAACATCTTTGCGATGGTGGTGCCTACCTAAATAGGTCGCTCACGTATCCTTATCTAAGGAATCGGCCAACGTGAGTTCGTACCAAGCAAACAAACAACAACACCAGGTGAGATGGATGGTGCGTTTCGCCCAGCATAGGCAAAACCGGCGGATCCTTTTTCAAAATGCACTTTCCCCAGCTTAGGGAAAACGATGAAACCTTTTAAAACGAGCTTTCCTCAGCATAGGGAAAGCAATGTTGTTAACCAAGCTTTCCCCAAAGATGGAAAGCGATGTTGCTTTTAAAAACGTGCTTTCCCCAGCATAAGGAAAGCAATGCTGCTTTTAAAAATGGGCTTTCCCAAGCATAGAGAAAGCAATGCTGCTTTTAAAAGCAGGCTTCAAGATAGGAAAACAATGTCGCTTAACGGGATTTCAAAGATAGGAAAACGATGTTGCTTTTAAAACGGGTTTTCCTCAAAGATAGGAAAGCAATGTCGCTTAAAAACAAGCTTTCCCCAAAGATGTAGAAAGCAATGCTACTTTTAAAAAAACGGGCTTTCAAAGATGGAAAGCAATGTCGCTTTTAAACCGGGCTTTCCTCAAAGATAGGAAAGCAATGTTGCTTTTAAAACCGGGCTTTCTCAAAGATAGGAAAGCAATGTCGCTTTAAAAAGCAACGGGCTTTCCACAAAGATAGAAAGCAATGTCGCTTTTTAAACGGGCTTTCCCTCAACATAGGGAAAAGCAATGTCTTTAAAAACGGACTTTCCTAGCATGTGGAAAGCAATGCCTTTGCTTAAAACGGGCTTTCCCCATCATAGGAAAGCAATCTTTTTTTTAAAAACGGGTTTTCCCCAAAGATAGGAAAACAATGTCGCTTAAACCGGGCTTTCCCCAAAGATAAAAGCAATGTTGCTTTTAAAAACGAACTTTCCCCAACATAGGGAAAGCAATGCTGCTTTTAAAAACGGGCTTTCCCTAGCATAGGGAAAGCAATGCTGCTTTTTAAAAACGGGCTTTCCCCAGCATAGGGAAAGCAATGTTGCTTTTAAAAACGAACTTTCCCAACATGGGAAAGCGCAATGTCTTTGCTTTAAAAACAAGCTTTTCCAAATGGGAAAGCAATTGCTTTTTTAAAACGGGTTTTCCCGGCAAAGATAGGAAAGCAATGCCGCTTTAAACGAGCTTTCCCAAAGATAAGGAAAGCAATGTCGCTTTAAAAGCAAGGCTTTCCCCAACATAGGAAAGCAATGTTGCCCCGCCGTTGCTTTTTGCGACTTATGCCGTCAGCCCCGCTTTTGCGATTCGCGCTTTCTTCGCAATTTTCGGCCTTAGTTGGAAATTTTCTTCTGTTGCTATTTTCGGCCTTGGATGGAAATTTCTTTTTTGTCGCCGCATTTTCCCGGCCTGTGTGGAAAATTTTCTTTGCCGTCGGGCTGCAATTCCTGGCTCACCGGATTTTTTTCTCTTTTGTTGCTGCAATTTCCGGCCTAACCGAATTTTTTATCTTTTGTCGCTACAATTTTCTGGCTTCAAATGGAAATTTTCCTCTTAGTCGCTTTTAAAACTTCCTGGCCCACCGGATTTTTTTTCTTTTTGTTGCTTGCACATATATTTCCCATGTCGCTTCATTGCTTTTTTTTTTTTTTTTTTTCGCTTTTTGCACGCACACACACACACACACACACACACACACACACACACACACACACATATATATATATATATATATATATATATATATATATATATATATATATATATATATATATTATTCTCGCATTTCTCTCTCTTTTTTTTTCTTTTACATGCTTTGCATTTTTTCTTTTATTGCATACTTTGCATTTTTTCCCTTTGCATGCTTTGCATTTTTTATTTTTTTCTATTGCATGCTTACCTTTGCTGCTGATTTTTCTGGCTTTTCTGCCCATTTGGCGGCTAACTTGTTGGGGATATGGACTTTATTCTGCTGTCAACATGTGTTTCCCAGCATAGGGAAAACGATGCAATCTCTTTCTATTTCTTCTTTTTTTAAAATGTGCTTATCCCAGCATAGGAGAAGCGATGCATATTTTTTAAAATATGTTTTCCCAGCATAGGAGAAGCGATGCAGATTTTTAAAATGTTCTCATCCCAGCATAGGAGAAGCGATGCAGATTTTTAAAATGTGCTCATCCCAGCATAGGAGAAGTGATGCTTACGAAGCGTTGTTGTAGAATGTTGTCGATGATCGGCTTGTGTTGCTTTTGACGGTGCTGCTGAAGATTTCTGGGAAGAGGTCCTTGACGAGATGTTAGCAGAACATTTATATATTTTCAAGGACTGATGCGGCAGAAGACCTGGTAAGATGCAGTAAAAGGATGCAAACAAGAGATGCAAGCATGCAAATGAAACTTTTTCTTATTTTTTTTTCTTAAAAAAAAATATCTTTTGACTGTGCATGTGCATCATCCGTTTCTTAAACATGTTAAGACAGGATAAAGCAAGGTGATGGAAATGTAATATAAGAGCTTGAGATGTGGCTTCTAATTGGCTTTGAAGGGTTATGAGTATAGGAGTTGATTGTGATATTTGAGGTGGAGGTGAGTGCAGTTTAGGTTTGCTTTTTAGTCTTTTGACTAGTGCATCTTTCAAAAAAGATATTTAATCAGAAGATCAGTAAATCCTACTAATCGATGCTTCGGGTGGACCACTTTTTTTTTCTATCTTTTGTTTTTGTTTTTGTTTTTGTTTTTTGTTTTTGTTTTGTTCTCTAACTGTTGCCTAGGCTGCCCTTTCGGGTTTTCAACCTAGCGAGCTTTTACCTTATAGGGAGCCAGTCTTTCAATGCATGTGAAGATAACCTGCTTATTCTTGAGGGATCACGTCTTTGTAGCTTCTTCGTTTCTTCAGCCAGAGATGGAAATGATAACTGTTTCTGGAGATGATGAGCCTTTATGTATCCAATGAGTTTGGCAGGAGAAAGCCCTATGATGAATTTAATCAATCAAATTTTGCATGACGGGAACGTTTCTGAAGAAATTAACTAGGGACAGCCCCAGACAGACTTGATTTGGAGAGACTTTTGTGGGAGATAGAAATGAGTATGCTCAGAGAAAGAGGATGACTCTAATGGACAAAAAGAAGAGTCATGATCCAGAGTTTATCGTCGAGTATCATGAGTTTCATGGACCCTGCTTAACATTTATCTTTTGATAATTTTATGTGTTTTTAGCAAGGAGTTCTGCCCTGGACCCAGATCATGTTACAACCGATTGAAACAGAGCTATAGGTGGCAACTAGGTTAGGGTATAACATTTAGGATGGATTAGCTTCAGGGTTGAGGATTTGATTGGCCTCTTGCTCAAAGGCATTTTGGGTTGTGGATTTGGTTATTTTTGGAAAGGCGATCACAAAGCGATCATTGGCTGGCCTTTTAAGTTGTGGGTTTTGGATGAGAATTTGGTTTCTGGATTTGGGGAGATCGGCTTTTGGCTTTGGTTATGGGGGTTGTCCTGGAGTGATTGGTCTCTTTTCCCTCTTTTTTTTTGTGAGAGAGAGATTTTGAAGAAATCACTAAGGAGAGGCTTCTCTTCTTTTTTTGTTTTTTTTAACCTTGCTCTTTCTTTCTTTTTTTTTTCTTTTTTTTGTTGACCTCTTTGAGCAATTTGAGAGAGTGCTTGAAGAGATATCTGTCTTCTCTCTCTTGGGATAAAAAGGTTGTCACTCTTGGTGTATATATATATAAGGGTGAAGCAACCCTAGTTTTGAGAAGCTGGATTTTAGGAATGGTTAGGCTTTGGTATATGGTTTTTTTTTTTAGGTATTTGGAAGGGTTTTTGGTGTATAGTGAAAGCCCCTAGTGTGCTACTAATAGCTCGGTCGCAATGGGTCGAAGATGACCTTTTACCAAGACAGAAGGTTGCTTCATTGAACAAAGATTTTTATTGGTTTGTGGGTCCATATTCTTGAAATGACTCATCACCAACTCATGCAGTTTTATCATGTTTTTACATGAGTCAACTTGTCATTTTTTTAACAGATATTGCGGCGATAGATGGTGCTCAGAGATCAAGAAGAAAACTCGATAAGCTAGCAAGAATTTATCAGATTCGAATATAGATAAATACCTTCGGAAAGCTCGATTTGAGAACTTGGTTGGACCTTTGAAATAACAGAGATCAAATGGATTCGTGAGCATACTCTTGCACGGATGGGCTGTAGGCATCAATATGAGCAAAAGAGACACCCATGGGGTTTGAAAGCTCCTAGTCCTGAATTGTTGCTTATGGTCCTGGGGTCAGCCTTTTTTGGATTTCCTGCCTTCTTGGCTTTCTCACCTTTCTTTTCTTCTCTAGCTCCATATCGGTCTCTTTTTTTTTTTTCATTTTTTTTGAAGTGGCAGCCCCTAACATCTTAAAGTAGGACTTACTGAATTTTTTTTTGAAATCGAGAATGAACGATGCGCTTATCAACTTAGTGATGCATTTATGAGAGGTTAAGAGGGACTATAAATTTGGAGATTAAGAATAGTGGTGAGGGGGTTTTGTCTTGTCTTTTCATGTTTTGGGAAACAAAAAGAAACACATAGAAAATACCTCTTTTTTTTTTTTTGAATGATCTCTTTTCTTTTTTTTGAAAAGTAAATCAAAACATTTGATCGAACCCAAAGGCTGCCTACGTTCCTCATTTCGAGGCTCAAGTCATTGTAGTTCAATTGAAAGGAAAAGAGAACTAAGTATTACACATAATTTTTTTTTATTAGAAAACTCTTTTTTTTTTGCGACCCTTAAAATGAGATGTGATGATTGCGTACCTCTGGACAATCCTTTCAGGAGAGTAAATGATAAATAATCAATTCTTTTATTTTTCAGCCCCTGCAAAATTGTTAGTGGTACCAAAGGAAAACAACAAAGGTCCCAATATGTATAAACACAACACAAGATTTAAAGGAAATAAAACTTTTTGATTTTTTTTTTTGATTTAGATATAAAACAGAAAATAAAGCAGATGTGTCATGTCTTGCTGTTATTTGTAAATTTTCTTGGCTTTTTTAATTTGAGCGCGAGCAAGCAAGCAATCACATCAAGAAATAGAAAGAAAAATGGGAAATCTATCTATTCCTATTAATTACAGATTGGTCCTAATCCCCAAAATAAAATGACAGAATGAAATAATAAATGTACAAATTTTGCATAATAAAATAAAGCGGAACAGAATAATAATATAGAGCCGAAAATAAAGCAATATTAAAAATAAATCCCCGGCCCTTTTGTTGTGCTGCCCGGAAATTTATTGCATATATATATATATATATATATATATTTTTTTTTTTTTTTTGAAAAATATATATATTTTTAAATATATCTGTAACAGTTACTGGAACGAGACTGCTGAAAGATGGAGGATCATATCCACAAATATAGATACGGATGTATAGGAACGCAATATTCAAATGCATAAATTAATATAACAAGCATACTTTAACCAGAAACAAAGAAAAAAAAAGTTTTTTTTAATGAGTCTAGCCCTCCATTTTTATTTAAAATAAAAACGATATCCCCAGCAGAGTCGCCACTGTGGGTTCCCGAGAAATGCGCCTGCGCCCCGCGCGCCCTTTGATAAGGGTGCGCGTGCATGCGGAAGCGGGACACCACTGCTCTCATTCCATCCTTCCTTATTTAGGGGAAGACGAAATTAAAAGTGCGAGAGGAGTGCTGTCTAAAATAACGCGTTGAATGCGCCTCGGTAACTTCAGTGAATTTTTTATCCAATATGGGAGCTTTGAGTTTTCTATATCTAGTTATCCCCTTTTTAGGGGATACCAGGATATATAAATACATCACCCTTTCATTCTCATTCTCCCATTTTTAGGGGAAAACAGAAAAGTGCAAGAAAGGATGTTGCGACGCCCCACTATGGATTTTATGAAAATTGTCTTATGGCATATTTTGGATCACTATGGGTGCTTTGAGTTTTCTATATCAAGTTATCATTTTTTTAGGGGATACCAGGATATAGGGATACATCACCTTTTCATTCTCATTCTTATTTTTTTAGGGGAAAACGGAAAAGTGCAAGAAAGGAGTGTTGTGAGTCCCCACTGGATCCAAAATGTTTTATAGAGTCGCCATCTTTATTTACAAAACCAAAAAAAGAAAAACCAGAGATTGCAAAAATGGGTTCGGAAGCTAAGTTACGAGTTGGGAAGGTGCTAGGCACCCAACTCGCCCTTTCGATCTCAAAAGCGGTTTTTGGCTAAAGTATGTTTTTTCTTATATTTATCTAGCAAATAAATAAAGCATTAACTACCTACAAATACATACATATTTACATTATTTACGGACTTGCAGCCGTCTCCTTCCAATAATTACAAATATATTTAAAAATATTTGGCCATAATAATGGTTCTTTTACATAGTATTTCCTAACTAAATCTGGGCAGCACAACAGCTTATATTTTTACATTGGGCCGGATTTAAAAAAGAACTTTTTAATAAATAAACGCCCTTAAAGGCTTTACCTTTTAGAACGTGGTGTGTTCGCTCTGTCCTTCAGGGAGAGGGAGTCTTTTTTTTGCTGTTTTGCTGCTGCTGCGGTTCGGGCAGAATAACGGCTTGCGAAAGTTGCTTTTGGGACCCGTAAAACGAGCGGAACAACTGCTTGCTTTTTGATACTTGGTTGCTTGCTGCTGGTGGAATTTGGGCAGAACAAGGGCATATTTCTGGCTAATTTGGCCTTTTTACTCGGGCAGAGCAACGACTTTTTCTGAGGTTTTTGGACCGGGGAAATAGGGTGGATACCTAACTGGGGGGCTAGGGATCACTTTGACCGGTTGGTTTTGTGTTTGGAGGAGGTTTGGCAGAGTTTTGAGGCTTTATAGAAGGGGGAACTCACTCTCACTCACTGATCGCTCGCTGCATAAAAATAACGTAGAGTTTCTTTGCACTTCAAGCCTTTGTGAATTGTGTCCCTGAAAGTGAGGCCGAGCACTTGTATTTATAGTTGAGAGTGTGCTTCATCAGCTTGTACCGCGCGCTTGATAATTTGCACAATGCGTAAAACGGAATGCACTGTTTGGGACCCTGGGTGCGGCCAAAAAGCACTTTGGGCGCGGCGCCAGGAATGGTTGGCGCGGCGCCAACTGTTCCTTTTCCTCCAATTTTTGACATTTTACCCCCTGCAGTTCACTATTCATGCATCCTACTTTTCCTTTTGCATTTTCAACTCTGTAAGTTGACATTTTGTTAAGTTTAAATAGTTCTTGATATCACATGCCAGAGTTACATATTAGGGGTACGAAATTGGGGTGTCTACAATGCCTTTTCTCAATTCTCCCTTCACTTCCAGCCCGTAGAAGTTAGGGGAAACTATTCTTGAATGGAGACTGTTCTTCATTTTCTAGCTATAGCACTGGGTAAACTAGCTTTATTCATGTTCATACTAGTTTTTCTAGCCAATTCAAACTTAGATGTATCAAGGCACTCGGTGTTTGGAAGGCTACGTGCTAGAGAGGTCATCATAGTAACAAAGCAGAACGCACATGGTCTACTCAACACTCAATAGAGTTTAAGCTGATTAAGAAGTTATTAGATTTGGTAAGGAGAAGAGCCGTTAAATGACCATTGTGGTAGGACATGAAGTCACTAAAAGGTAGTAAAGATGGAAATTTGGAAGACAAATAGAATGCAAAATCAAGTGACACAACAGATTAACCATGCTTGCGAGTTACAGTAAGCATGGCAATACAACTTTAGTGATCTTGGCACAAATATGGTCCAACTTAACCACAAAACAGGTGTCTAAGATAGACACACAAATTCAAAGCTAATTCCAAGAGTTCATTGTTGACCAGAAAAATCAAAAGTCTAAAGCTTGACTAATGGCTAATGCCGAGACACCATTAAAGCAAAAAAAAAACAAAATCAACCAACAGGGACCACCCAAAGTACATTCGTTCTCAATGCATAGTTGATTTTCCATAAGCTCATAGGCCATAGCTCGCCTTAAAGCTAAAAAGATGCCTTATAGATCCTAGACTTTGTTAACCAAAGACACTTGTAATATAGGGGTATATGCTAAAACCGATAAACCATCAAACCGAACCGAACCGAACCTAACCAAATCAAACGGAACGAAATGTAATATCTTCAGTCATCTAGCCAAGTTCTCTAATTAGTTAACCACTAAGTAGTTTAAACTCAACGGTCAATATCACTCAATTGTGGGAGCATTCAAAAAGTACCGATGTATTCCACCTCATATACACGAATAACCTAAATGTGATGGCAAGGGCACTTAGGCAAAGACCTTGAGGTCCTTGGTTCCAATCCTCATACCAACAAGGGGTCACATAGTCACAATTAACTATCAAAAAATAAATTAATTAGCCTGACTATGATGAAGAAACAAATGCAACAAATGAAAGAATTATGAATTTCAATTTCAAAGTTGTTAAAAAGATTAGAAGACCCTTCGATTTCTGTCTTGACCAGGATGAGAGATAAGCTAGCAGGGAAGAGGCGAAAGATCTTGGCTCGCTCTAGTAATGCTAATTACAGTTTATGCCACTGCATTTTAACGTGAAATTTTGATATAGGTATTTTCCTACACACAAGACAAATGCATTCATAAGACATTTAATTGGCCTTATATGTTGTTATGCAGGACCTGGGGATCCACAGGAATCCAGTGAAGAACTCACAGTAAGTTCAATTTGCAGGCAAGGCATTGCTTACATACTTGAGCTCTCAAAATTAAAAGTAAAAAAAAAAAAAACAAGTTTGTACCTGATTTTTTGAAGGATGGCGGCCTGGAGCTTACGAGTCATGTCTTCAGATCTAATTCTACGCATCAGATTCTTGCGGGCCAACACGCGTTTCTCGGACTTCTTGATGTGGTAAATCTGCTCGTTCTTTATCATTCTCTCAATACCGCTGGATGTCATAATGTTTGACATATGCCTCAGCGCCTGGTCCAAGTTGTTGTTCAAGATCTTGACTCGGATCCCCCGCTATTTATGAAACTCCGAGCACAGCGAGTTCAGCGCCACGTTTGGGCGTGTGAAGAATGACGACAACCTCCTAGACATGGAGTTCATTTCTAGGGTTTTTCTCCTATTTTACGTTGATTTTTGATTTCAATGAATTTTGACTTGCTCATTACATACCTGAGTTGAGTTCGTCTGAAATTTTTATCTCGGTTACGTTATGGACTCGAGATGGGACATGAGGTTAGGGCCGTTAAAACATCTAAAATCATCTAATGGACTTTAGGCATGAATGGGCTTTGAGAAAAGTTTTTGCAGTTTGAAAATTGAGAAAATTGCAACCCGGTCCACTTTCATAACTATTTTAACCCCTCTAGTCCCCTATTATTTTTTGTAACCGCTAAAGTCTCATTTAATAAAATTGTTCATAAAATGCTCATATGCTTAAAATCTTTCTTCTTTATGGGTCATGTTCTTTTGATATTTGAAGAAGTAGTGGCGTCTTTCAGCATAGCTTTTATCTCTTTTGGGAACCAATCAGAATGAAAGTCGAGCGATCAATGCTACTACATTTTTTCAGATTTCTAAGCAATCTGTGCAAGCAACTTTCAACTTGGAAATCAATCCAATCCATTCACTCGCTTCATTCCAGTAGTGTAGGTCTTACAGATAGAATTGCTCTCGAGGGGGCTGGAGGTTGAGTGAGCTTGGTCCAATTCGGTCCACTTTTTTCGTGAAAAAAAAGAAAATCGGAACCAGAACAATATGTATGAGAACCAATCATTTGGTTCGGTCCAGAATCAACCCAAAAAGTACGAGAACCAGACCAGACCAAACCAATACTACGGTTTTTAACTGTTTAATACAAACAAATAATAAAAATCTTAAACTTCATAAAAATATTTAAAAAACATTGAAAAACTTTATAGGTTTATATCATATCAATTCGGTGGATATAAAATTACAAAAGTGCGTAAAAACCAAAAAGTAGAACAAACTTGCTAAGGCTTCAAGAACTCAAACAAGACAACGAGCTTAAGTTTCGTTTCAGAAGTTTTGTTTAAGCTGAAGACACACACATTCTCTCTATATGACGGGAAAATAGAAAATAACATTTTATACGAAGTTAGAGTTAGGGTTATATATATATATATATATATATATATATATATATATATATATATATATATATATATATATATATATATATAGTTGGTTCGGTTCGGTTTGGTTCTATGTTTTTTGGTTTGAAAACCGGGACCGATTCAAAAGTCTGGTTCTATAAAATTTCAGATGCAGGACCAAACTAGTGTATTGGTCTAGTCCAGTTTTTATTGGTTTGATCCGGTTCCATTGGTCTGGTCCAATTTTACAAAAATTATGCACACCCCTACCGGAGGAACCAAGACAAGGTGGAAGAGAGCATATGGATTAAATTCATATGTAAAGGAATGGGCAGATTTATGAACAGAATCAAAAAACCCAGGTAGGGCAGTACCAAATGAGGGTTTTTTCTCTTTCCAACATATCCTCCTCTTTCGCAAGTTTAGCCAATAGAATTTGCCCTTTTCTCATCCTTTTCTTTATCTGAATACGAGTGGGGAGAAAGCTTGAATATGAGTGGGGATTGATTGGGGGGTAGGGTCTAAAATAAGCTTGTTCTAATTAAGAAGCCCAACAAGACTGAGGTGTTGATAAAAAATTTGGAACCGTGATGCATTGATTTTAAACATCGATGCATTGTCACGATGTTTTTTTTTTCTTTTTCTTTTTTTTCTATCTAAGGAGGGCATGGAAATGAATCGAACCTGAAACCTCACATTTTGTGAAACATCGTCTTTACCATTGGGCCACACCCTTAGGGGAGCGTCGTCACTATGTTATACGATTATTTGTGATGATTTTTTTTGGATTTGCAATGCACCGTGGACCCCTAATACAAAAAAAAAATAAAAAATCTGATGCATGATTTTGAATTTGCAATGCACAATTTGGAATTATAATACAAAAGCAAGTGATGATGCAAATTTTTTTATTTGCAATGCACCAACTGGACCCCTATGCATGAAATTCTTATGCACAATTTTGAATTTGTGATGCATAGCTTGCCTTATTGAATTTTCGATGCACAAAATTTATTTTTCGATGCACAAACTTGATTTTTGATGCACAAATTTCAAATGCAATGCATCGCGTGCCTGATTGAAATTCATTAAGGGTATACTCGTCCTTTTGCACTGAAAATATCCTTTAATAGTTAAATTAAAATATAGAGGAACTTTGAGGTTATATAATGTGTAAAGTGGACCATCCTAATTTTGCCTTGAAAATTTTGTGCCACCATATTTTGAAGATTTGCAAGACATTTCTCCCCAAAGAGAAATTGAATAGATACACCAACTTGATTGGGCTCCATTCAATTAATTATTTGATTCGAGCTTTAGGCTACGTTTGTTTCACGGAAAATGTTTTTCTCATTTTTTGGTGTTTGGTAACCTTATAAAAATGTAGTCAATGTAAAAGTTTTTTCGTGTCAACGGAAAATGAAACATTCTTTTCCGGAAAATGACTTACGAATTTATTTTCCTCAAAATCATTTTCCAAATGTTCGAGCACCCTTCGCCCCTTCCACAATTACACATATTTACATACACGCTAAATATTTCACTCAACAAATAAATTGTTTAAAAATGTGAATGGAGTTTGTGCACACTATTTATAAATTTTAATTTTAATACACTCATTACGTCATAAAATTAGTGTCATCTATATTATTTAGGGACGTTCCAAACATTTTCCATTTTCTTTTTTTTATTACGTTTTTTTTTTCATATCAATTATCAAATTTTTATTTGTATTTGTGAAATTGAAAAAAATTGATCTTATTGATTTGACACCACTAATGATAAATTGAGGGTTATTAAAGGAAAATTACTTAAAGTTCAACATTATCTTATATTCAATATGAACATTAATATTAGAATATTTTTTTATTCATATATTGTTTTCCATAACATTTTCCGTGTGTTTACCAAACAACCGAAAATGGTTTCCGGCATATTTTCAAAAGATTTATCAAATACCTGAAAATGAAATATTTTCATTTTCCATAAATTATTTTCTAAAAACCATTTTCCATGAAACAAACGGAGCCTTAGTAAATGTGAAAAAATCATTTTTACTTACTCAGAGTCTAAGGCTCCGTTTGTTTCATGGAAATGATCTTCGGAGTAATTTTCCTTTAGTAACCCCGTAATTTATCATTAGTGGTGTCAAATGAATAAGGTTCATCTTTTGTCAATCTCACAAATAAGAATAAAAAAATAATTGATATGAAAAATAGGTTTTGAAAAATGGACTAAGTTTGGGACGTTCCTAAATAATTAATATAGTGGACACTAATTTTAAGACTTAGTGATTATTTATTAAAATTATAATTTATAAATAGTGGGCACAAATATAATAAAGAAACTCAATATATATATATATATATATATATATATATATATATATATATATATATAATTGTGGAAAGTGGTAGACGGGTGCTCAACAAATGACTTAGGGAAAATGAAACTATAGATCATTTTTCCTGAAAAGAAGATTTCATTTTCCATTGATTCGGAAAAAAATTTACGTTGACTCATAAAAGATTTTACGTTGCCGACATTTTCCAATAGTTAACAAATACCGAAAAATGAGGAAAATATTTTCCGTAGGTCATTTTCCATAAACAAATGAAGGATAAGAGTATCACAATAGTGTGGATATGAAAGAAATTAGATGTCATGTAAGATACCTTCTTTTTTTAAAAAAAACTTCTCCAATACAGTTGTGGATGACATGTGTGGATATGATGTGTCACTTGTCATCCAAAGTTTTTCACTTTGCGGATCATCATATGATTGAGTGTGTTTATTCCAAATGTGAAAAAAATTGGATGCCACGCCATATCAATACCCCTCATCCACAGTTGCATTATAAATCTTATGTGCATCAAATTTCTTTCACAACCACATTAGTATCGATGATGGTCTCAATTTTTCACATTATACTTGAGTGTGTGCATAGATCCTAGTTAGCAATTTACTTTTTGAAAACTATTTCTTTTGGATTATTTCATTTTCTTTTATTTTTTTGTTAAATTTCATTTTAGTAGTGGCATGTATACCATATAAGATCAAATCTACATTTGCATTGAAGAAATCCATTTTGATTGAATGTAAATGAAAAGAAAAAAAATTACCATATATGATTAAAATGTTAATTTCTCATAACCATATATAATCAAATTCACAGTTGCTCTAGTGAGTAGTGATGCTCTAATTCAAAGAAAAGTTTGTCATTTTATTTACTAACACGGCTTATTTGAAAAAAAAATCAAAAATCTAATTATCTAACCCATGACTCAACTGAACCCGTTTACACATATTCACGACATTTCCTCAGACCAGGTTATGTTATGGTGAACCCGTTTACACATAATCTAATTTCCTCAGAAAGTAAGATACTCTATGAATATCAGTGGTTGTTTGAAGGGTTTCTTTTCGGCAGGTAAAGGACCGAGGTAGGGGATTCCATGTCCCCTACCTTTTCTTACTTATGGAAGTCTTCTCATGTATTTTGGCTTACAACATTGGCTTAGGAGGTACAACTATCATGCAACGAGTGAA
>JABEVN020001238.1:0-25815 GCA_013146195.2 Codonopsis lanceolata | reverse complement strand
TCATTTCGTGTGTTTGTTTTCCTTAGTTTTTGCATGCGATCCGTTGAAATGCGGCGTGGCGGCCGGATAGTGATTCCTAGAAGGTGGTCTTAGGGCTTTTAGCTTGGATTTATTATTATTCATTATTTGTAATTGTGAGACACAGATTGGCAAAGTTATGTAGACTTTACTTGGGTAGACTATGTTATTGTATTATTTTTTGGGAGCCGACTCGTTAATTGCCGCAGTATCTTAGCTCTTTCATCAGTTATTGTCATCTCGACTGGCAGGTGCATGTGTGTAGTTGTTTGAGTATCTTATTCTTTAGTTGATTTATTCCTCGGCATGTTATAGCCGTTGAGTTGTTGTTTATCGAGTTGGTATTCTTGTTGCTTCGCGCCTTAGGTTGCCGATGGTTTGTTATGCGTCTTAATTGGCGTCACATGAAATAATTAGATAGAGTCATAGCATTCCTAGTTTAAAACTATAGGGGTTTGGTCCCATTTATGAATGGCTTCCATATTTTAGTTTGGGGTTTGTTGGTTTCATTCTGCTTTAGACTCGCACCACTAAACTTGGCGGGTAGCCGCCATGTATCTTTTTATCTTGTGTGGCACGACAGGATTCGCATTGGAATTGGTCGGTTGTCATAATATTTTGAGATAATTTTAGGCCGTGCAAAATTACAGAGGCTAATGGGACGTAGATCCCTTAAGCTCTCCGTCGATCCACTTTCGAAAGAAGAATGAGTGTAGCAACCGAGATTCCCATGCAGCTCACCATTACGAAAGAAATCTAAGATCGCTCCATAACATCCGCGATAATCTTCCAATGACCTTGAAAAAACCAACCCGTATACCCATACGGACCAGGAACTAGTAGGACTAAGAGATTTAATGGCGACCCTCTCCTCTCGACGGAACCCCGAGTCAAAAATCATTATCGGCGGTAGAAACCACATGAAATCCATCAAACAACACCTCCTCAATGTCGAGGATTAGTCGGCGCAAAGATGTACGCAAAGTACTCTCGGCCATTCGACCAATCGTCCAGGATCCTCACTCAAAGATCCATCGAGGCCAGAAGCCAGTGAACCACATTAGTTGCGCTCTATCCTTGACACTAGCATGAAAAAAGGTTGTATTTTGGTCCCCCTCAGTCACCCATAACTGACGCGATTTCAACTCCTACATTTCAGTTTCCCAGCCCACTAGCTGATTGAGTTTGCTTTTCGCTATAGCCAAGCCTGCCTCTATCTCGGCATCACCCCCAGCCTGTAAGTCCAACTCCAGCCGAAGGATATCATCCCGGGTAGAGTCAATATTACGATGAATATTCCCAAAAACCCTCCAGTTCCAATCACGAAGAGCTACTCGAAGACTGCGCATCTTCCCATATAAAAACGCCATACATGAACCCCAACAAGGGCGATGCCAAAGATCTTACACAAAAGGAAGGAAATCAGGATGATCTAGCCACATTCTCTGAAAGCGAAACCCTCCCTTGTATATCAAAGACACCCGAAAGTCTAGAAGGAGCGGCACATGATCAGAGACTGAAGTAACAAGATGGGAAACCGTCAGACGAGGAAACACCAACTTGAATGATCCATTCACAAGAATTCTATCCAACCGTTTCCACACTCTATGTACACCTGACGGATTATTGCACCAAGTGTATCGACTCCCTTCAAAACACGCGTCTACTAAACCGGTCCTATCCAAACAATTATTAAAGTCGTCCATCTCTCCGAAATCACACGGAACACCCCCCAACTTTTCCACAGAAGTACAAATGACATTAAAATCACCCCCCACGAACTACGGACCCATACAACCAGCTGCTATACCCTCCAACTCCCGCCACAAAACGGTCCTAATCTGTCTGTTGCATTTAGCGTAGACAAAAGTAGCTATAGTCGACAATGTAGTGGAAACTGTGAGCATAACGGTAACCTGGTGCAAAGAGCTAGTCATTAACTGCACATCAACCGTATTATTCCAAAGAAGCCAAATATGTTTGTTCACCGGGTTCACATGCAAATTCTTATCGAAACCAACCCACCGACAAAATTTATCAAGCCTATCCCCAGTCGTGTTGGGCTCCAAAATAGCACACAAAAAAGGTTTGTGTTGCCTAATGAGAAGCTTTAGAAAATTACGCGTAGCTTTGTTTCAAACACCCCTCGCATTCCATACGACTATCATCATTTAAAAATTAACAAGAGGGATTATTGGTCTGGGCTTTACGAGCAGCCCTAGTAAGACGGACATTCTCTTTTAAGAAACAAATCTTCTTTGCCTCAGTATGTAAACCCGCACACCAATTAGGGAATGAATGTCTGATTTGAACCTTCCCGACATCAGCATCTGTGTAAATACGACGACTATCCTCAACTATGTCCTTGTAATCTCCATTAGTCGAGTGTGCCTTTCCAAATGAGCATGGCACTACATGCAGGATGCCATCCCAAAAATCTCCTAAATGAACTGAGTCATTAAAAGTTTTCCTCTTAACCTTTGCAGCCTTCGGTTGAGGCCCATGCAATACCTACCCACCATGAGTAGAACCAGCAACCTTTTGTTCATGTACACCACTCATAACCCCATTATCTATGTTCTCTACTCCATTATCCTATTCCTCATCTAATCCGTCCAGTAAGCCAAACGAATTCCGTAGGTCCACAGCCTTATCATTCTCGTGTACTACCTGCTTGGCACCACCCGATAAATCCTTTGGCGAAACCCACGAACTGGGAATATCTATGTGTTCAACTTCCACCGGTTCCCCATGAGAATCCTTTGCATAAGACACCGACGCCCCGTCCCCTACCTTAGGATACTTAACAGGAGTCCAGCGTTGTGAAGGCCCAACAACATTCGGCTGCATGGAAACCGACTTATCTTTCAACACACCATGAAGACCTCCTTGTCTTACCTGCTCCTTGTTAGATGGATTACCTGCCTTGGTTGTATCTCCTGCATGCATTTTAACCCCTATGTCACTTACCTAATTCAATTTTGTGGCTGGATTAGGAATTTCCTTGGCTTTATCATTAAACCTACCACGACCTTTCCTACAATGGAGCTTTACGTGGCCTAACAAACCACACTCGGTACAAAATTGAATATTACCTTCGAACTAAAGTGATTGCCAAAACCCATTCTCCTTACAAGAACTGATCCACACCCGCGAAGGTAAGGGGAGAGCCACATCAATCTCGATACATATTCTGGCAAACATCGGGCGAACCAAAGCTAGGGTTTTCTCATCAACCCTTAAGAAATTCCCTAAAGTATTCCCAATACACTCCAAAAAGGAAGGATTAAAAAACATTAACAGAAGATGAGGAAGGCGGACCCATACTGCAACCTTGGTTGCATCCTTTCGGAACGCAAAATCGGCTGACCAACGGAAAGACCTGTACAGGCTTGCTCGAGGGAGAAGGTGGACTAAGATCTTAATTGAGTATGCGTGAGCCCAAAACACAGGCAGAAATGTTAATGCGGGCTCAGAAGTGGTTTGCGGGTGAGACTGCTAAGAAAGATAAGAAGAAGGAAAATACTGAGGTCGTGGGTAATCCCAAGGGTAGCGACCAGACTACGGGCGGGGGATACAACAAAAGCAAGTCGCGGTATGACCACCCAAGAGAGTTTCTATGGGAGGCTGACCTCACCACGCTTAATATACTGCGGGAAGATATCATGTATGAAATTCAGGATGAGTTACCCCGACCACCGCGTATGAACCCAGAGACAGTGGATTCCAGGGACCGGAGTAAGAGGTGTGCCTACCATGACGATTACGGGCATATAACGGAAGAATGCTGGCCGCTGAAAAAGGCCATTCGGAAGTTGATCAATGAAGGCCGGTTAGACCGGTTCAAGAGAGATCAAGGGAATAGGGGGAATGCTCCCCGAAGAGATGCACCCCCGATCAGAGGGGTAATGAATGTGATTATGGATGAGGAGCCCACACCAACTCAGCTCGGCAAGCACATCTATTCTTTGTCAAAAGTGGTAGATCGCCCAACCACTTTACTACCAAGGGAGGAGACAATAATCCAGTTTACTCGCAGTGAGTTGGCGAGTAACGTGGCCGGGGAACAATTTTTGATTGTTTCAGCTCTGGTTGATGGTTGGGTGGTGCATAGAATTTTGGTGGATACTGGAGCTTGCAGGGACGTGATGTATTACTCATGCTTTCAAGGCTTAGAGTTGAATGATGATCACCTTAAGCCTTATGCGGGGACATTGGAGGGCTTCACCAATCACAAAGTACATGTAAAAGGGATGGTCGAACTGGAAGTTTTCATTGGTGAAGGAAGCCGTACTCAAGCTGATAAAATCACCTTCATGGTGATCGATTTGAAGTCCCCTTACAACATCATCTTAGGGGTACCGAGCATGACCAAGTTCCAAATGGTTGCTTCTATTCCCCACCAGCGAGCTAAGTTTTACACCGACCATGGAGTGTGGGTACTAAAGAGTCAGCCCTGGGTAGTGCTTGTGTATGTGTGTGACGGTCAAAGGAAGAAGAAAAAGTTGACCTTGGAAGATGGCGAGCAGAAAATCACCATTAGCACCACGGAAAAATCTAATGTGACTGTGGGTTCATCAACAATTGCTATGGTCGGAGAGGACTCAGCTCCAAAGGAGCAGTGTAATCACGAGGAGGATGCTTGTCCTTTGTCGACGTTGGGGTCGGGGGGACAGATCGAGCAGGGTGTTGACCAAGGATTGGTACCAGAGGCAGAAAGTTTCGAGGAAACTGCTTGTCCTTTGCCGACATTGGGGTCGGGGGGACAGACCGAACAAGTGGTGGACATGGATGTAGATCAGCTTCATGTGGCTGAAACTCAAGTTGAAGAAGAAGAGAAAGTGGAGTGTGATACGCTCCAAATGCGTGATGAACCGCAATTTACAGCTCAGGACGAGCTTGAAGAAGTGGTTATCAATTCTGCTTACCCCGAGCAGAAGATAAAAATCGGCAGGGCACTGTCAGCCGAGGCTCGGGCTAATTTGATCAGGTAGCTTCAAGACAGCTTGGATGTGTTCGCGTGGAGACCATAGGATATGCAAGGAGTCAGCGAGGATGTAGCTGTCCATTGTCTCAGTGTGGACCCAGCTTTCAGGCCAATTCAACAGCGGCCTAAAGTATATTCTGCCAAAAAAGATCAAGCTATTAAGGAAGAGGTGGAGAAGCTCCTCAGTGCTGATATTATTGAAGAAATACATTATCTAACCTGGTTGGCTAATGTTGTTATGGTCAAAAAGTGCAATGGCAAATGGAGAATGTGCATAGACTTCACCGACCTGAATAATGCTTGTCCGAATGATTGTTATCCCCTACCTCACATTGATAACCTGGTGGATGCTATAGCAGGGTTTGAGCTCCTAAGTTTCATCGATGCATATTCCGGGTATAATCAAGTCAAGATGAGCGAGAAGGATAATGTGGAGGTGCATGCGACCAGAGATGACCGAGTGCATTTTGGGAGAAATTCACGAAGGAAAATGTAGAGGGCATCCAGGCCAACGGTCTTTGGCATAAAAAGGTTTTGGCTGCAGGTTTCTGCTGGATTACTTTGAGGTGAGATGCAGAAATGTATGTTCGGCGCTGTGATAAGTGTCAGCGTTATGCCGATATACCTCAGTTACCCACTACCGAGCAGACTCCCGTGGTGGCATCATGGCCGTTTGATGTGTGGGGTAAAGATCTCATTGGCCCGTTTCCATTGGCTCGTTCGAAGTTTAAGTATGCAGTGGTAGCTATTGACTACTTTACTAAATGGGTTGAGCTAAGCCTTTGGCAACAATTAACGAGGTCAATGTGATTGATTTTGTACACGAGCATATATGGTGCCGTTTTGGAGTACCCCGAGCAATAGTATCTGATCATGGCACTCAATTTTCAGAGAAATTCACAAAGGCATGCGAATAGATGCATGTGAAGCGTTGGCAGTCATCGGTTGCATATCCTCAGGGTAACGGCCAGGCTGAGGCCACTAATAAGCAAGTCCTGCATGCTCTTAAGCGAAATCTTGAAGATAAGGCAGGAAGATGGGTGGATGAGTTACCTTCGGCCTTGTGGGCGGTTAGGACAACGATCAGAGGGCCCACAGGTGAAACAACTTTCTCTCTTTCTTATGGGTCTAAGGGCATGGCACCGGTGGAAATGTATTTGCCCAATCATAGAGTGTCTCACTATGATGCAGAGTCCAACATTGTAGCTTGTGTAGCTGATCTTGATTTGTTGGAGGAAAAGCAGTTGGAGTCCAAAATGTGAATGGCTAATTATAAGCAGCGAGCAAAGGCCCACCACGATAAATCGTGGTTGGCCATCTGCTGTCGGTGACTAGGTTCTCCGTAAAATTGAAGCAACAGGCTACCGAGCTAAGTGGGGGAAGCTTTCTCCTAATTGGGAAGGTCCTTTCCAGATAGTCAGAATTGTTAAGGATGGAACTTAAATGTTGCGAACAGAGGATGGTAGCGAGCTGAAACATCCATGGCATGCAGATCACCTGAAGAAATACTATCGTTGATTGGTAGTATGCAACCTGTTTAGCTTTTCCTCTTATTTTGTAAGTGGAGGTGAAATGAATGAGCATGCATTTGGTTTTCATTTTTGATTGTCTCGCTTATGGTGTTTAGTGCAAACTCGATTATACTTTTGGCGGGTGGGTAATTTCCCTGCCCGGTGTGAAAGTTGGTGTTCGAGTGATTTAATGTTCTCGATTATTCTCTTTTTCTCAAGCACGGGGTATCTCTGCTCGTGAAAAATGGTTGGTGTTCGAGTTAGTTGTTTTGATTGTTATTTTCTCGATTATTCTTTCTTTCACGAGAAAGAAATGCCTCTGCTCATGAAAAAGGGTTGGTGTTCGAGTTAGTTCTTTTGATTGTTATTTTTCTCGATTATTCTCTCTTTCACGAGTAACAGATGCCTCTGCTAGTAAAAAAGGGTCAGTGTTCGAGGCATTTTTATTTTTTATCACAAGTGCAGGTTATTATAGCCAGGGTGAAACTTTTTAAAATGGTTGAGGTATTTATGAGAACTCAAGCAGACAGAATGTGAGCAATGAAGTCAAAGGAGAAAATAATATTACACGACCAGAGAAATAAATTGTTCAACGACCAGAGAAATAAAGTGAAAAATTGTTTTTTGAAAGTATTGTGGCACGCAGGCCAGAAAGTGTTCAGGCTTCAGGGGGAATAGTGGAAGAGGTAGCTTGATCGACGGTTGTTGTTTCCTCGGGAGCAGCTTCAAGGATGATAACATCTTCATTTTCTTCGGTTTGGGCAGCAACAATTTCTGTTTCTTGAGCTTGGGCTGTCCAAATCTGTGTCATCAGTTTGTTCACGGTGATTTGGGCAATGGAAGGAGGTGTCCACGAAGATAGACCTTTTTGGGCGTCGGCTTCGGCGAGAGACTCCAGCTCGTCCTCAATATATGACACCAGAGCGTGGCGGCGGCGGGCAGAAGAGCAGAACGATGGATTGGTGCCCCATTCGGCGAGCAGCTCTAGTCGGATCTCTAGGCCGCTGCAGGCAATTTTCCTTAGCACATGGTTCACCCTTTGGAGGAAGAAAGGATAGGCTTCATTCTCGAAGCAAAGTCTTCAGAATTTTTGTAGTCGTCGATGATGGTTTGTTTTTGCTCTTCGTTGGGACGAGCTATCTCTTCCTTTAGCTTTCTCTCCTGCTCGGCAGCAGCGGCCTTGGCTTCTTCCAGCTGTGTTTGGGAAGCTCGGAGCTCTTCCCACCAAGGAGATGTTCTTCGGTCGTCTCTTCGATTTTTAGAAAAATCCAGTGGGTTTCCAAGGTTTTCTTTTCCTCCTCGACCTTGGAGAGTTCAGTCACTTTGGCAGTGAGTGTCTCCTCGCTCGCTTTAAGCTCAGGCCAAAGAGAGTTGACAGTATTTTCTATTTGGTTCTTGTCCTTCACCATTGCAGCATTTGAGTTAACGTTGTCAATAAGCAGGTCATACATCAGCTCAGTTTTTGTGGCTATCTGCAAATTAAGACATAGTCAGTATTTATGGCATAATAAAAAGAAACAGATTACAAAGTTAGAAAGGATAGTTACTTCGATCAGGCACATTCCCACTTCGCCAATCAGTACCGAGCTTGCATGCTCTACGCTTTTCCTCCGAACCCCGCCATGTCGCAGCCTTCTAACTAGGCCCAGCCCCACAGTAGTAGGGCAACCACTGCGTTTAAAGATTTTGATTTTATCTAGGTCGGGCACGATGGCTAGCTCGATGATCAGGGCTCCAGCTTTTTCCCGGTCCTCGGGCATGAAGAAGTTGTCTTTATGCCACGAGGGAGCTGACGGGCTAGCATCCCCTTGCACGGCTTTTTCTGCTCGGTGTTTGCTCCTTTTTTCCTTTAGGGGGTCAACGCGGGGGCTTTTGCTCGGAGTGGCAGCACTGCTAGCAGGGTGGATGCTCAGAGTAGTGGGTTCGGCTATCTGAATAACGGGCACTATGGGTAGCATGAACAGTTGGTAGAGTGGCAGGAGTTTGTGTAACAAGTTGTTTGTTCCTGCTTGTCACTCCTCTTTTTGCGGCCTGGAGAAATTTTCTCGCATCATTGAGTTGTTTCATGTCTGCAAAAACTAAAAGCAAGGTTAAGAAAAAAATTATGAGCAGTGAATGAAACGTGTTAAAGCAATAGCAGGAAAAGTATTAGAGACAGACCGGTAACCGAGAAGGTGGGGGTGCAATTGGTTCCAGCTCGTGCATAATCCGAACACTCACTGGGAAATTTCCCTCCGTGACATTTTCCCTAGTAGGGATGTGGTTGTTCGGGCTCAATGGTAACTCGAGGCTCAACTCCCTCCATAGGCCAACTTATGATGCCGGCCAGACGAAGGAGAGTTGAATCAGACGTGAGGACCCGCCAGTCGAGTACCCAATCTTGTCCAGCTCTCCCATCCTTTACTCCGAGCAGCGATCTGAAGGCCTTGGCTATTTTTGGTTCACCAGCTCGGAAGGCGGACTTGTCATATTCGGGGAGCCCGAAGTCATGCAAGTAAGGAGCAAACGGCCAGCCTATTCTTGATTCAACTAACAGTGCTTTTTCGTCCCAGTAATATACTTTATTAGGGCCATCGTTCAAAAGTTTAAAATAATTAGGGTTTGAGCGCCCTGTGATACGTCCAGATTTTTTATCTAAGGAAAATAGGAAAAATTTTCTAAACAAGGTCATCTTGGGTTTGAACCTCGAGCAGCCTACACGCAACGGTATATGCAACCAGAAACCTCACTGTTGTAAGGGTCAAGTCACAGGGGAGGGAGTTTGTCATATTCAGGAATTCTATAATGAAGGGGTCTAAAGGAAGGCGGAGCCCTACAAGGAAGAAGTCAAAGTAGAATACCATTCGGTCTCCTTGATAGATGTGCCCATTCTCTTCGAAGTTCAGGTCAAAGGCTTTTACCCAGTAGTTCTTGGGGTCCATACCCAATGAATAAAACCAGGCACCGACATCATCTTAACAGTTCAAGTCGTCCCATTTGAGCGAGGAGGAGACGTTGGAGATGATTTTCTTGTCTTTAGAGGAATTTTTGTTATGTTCAGCTTGCGGGTTGCTCGAGCTAGGGGGATTATCTTCAAATTGTTCATTTTCTTTGGGGAGGTTTTGTTCGTCTTTGCTCGTCTCTGGTTCTGCAAGGTATCGGGGATTTCATTTCCGGCGAATTAAGGAGACTTCTTCCACCTTGCTTTCTTCAGAACTGGATGATACTGAGCTCTCCTCGATTCAGTGGGAGCGCCATGGTCGTAGCTACGGCCTTCGATTTCTAAGTGGGTTTCGTCGCTGGACATCCTACAGGAAACAGGAATCGAGGAATACATGTTAAATCTTTCTCGGGTAGTTAGGCAAGAACATATCAAGTAAAACCCATGGCAAGAGCCTATCATAAGATCGGTGAACGGGGCACTAGTCAAGTATTCCTCGATTCCCCTACTTGAACCGGAATGGTTTGGTGACAGATAGGGGGACAAGATGGAAAGAAGAAACGGGTGTCAAAAGCTTAAATTGTTGGTAGGTTATCTAACCTTAGTTTATGACAGTTTAAATAGAAAATATGTATACTCAGAAGGGCATCATTGAACACTAATGTGGGGGTCAAGCAAGGAAGAAATAACAGTGAAAAATGTGAACATAAATTGCAACGAGATTGATATTAAGCGAAAAATACCTACTGATTTAAAGGAGATGAATTGGAGAAGATTCTGGAAGCTTCGTTTTCACGGATTGAGTACAGAAACAAGCAGATCCGGCACGGGGGGATCTCTAAGTGTAGAGGTGAAGAGTTTTTCTGGTTCTGAAATCATTTGAAACGGTAAATTTCAAAATGTGGGGGAACTCTCACTTTTATACCGGTTGAAACCGCCGTTTGGGGCTACTTATCATTAGGGCTCGGGAGTCGAGGCAGCATTTAATGGCTTGTTGGGAAACAAGCCCGTGTGAGTGCAAATAGGCGGTGGATGACGGCTCATCTTTTCAAAACCCTTTGGGCTGGCATCCACTTATAAATCTGATAGTGGGCAACTCGATGCATTCACAAAAAGCTACATTTCAATAGCAATTTAGCCTGGGGATTCAAAGTTCTTCTCCTTGCTCCGATCATAAATACTCGATAGACAAGGAGTAGGGGGCTACTGAGCTACCCGGCCCAATAGGCCCAAGACATTGGCCACGTGCCTGGCACATCGTCACCGGTCACGGGTAGAGCACGTGCATTCCAAGGTTCAATGCACGAAGAAATGGGACAGCGACCATTAATATATCGCGAGCTGGGGACTTTGCCTCCAGTGGGTGAGGTCATAGCGAGCTGGGGGCTTACCCAGCGGGCAACAGTGTGCAGCGAGAAGGACTTGCTATGCTCGTTTATCAAAGAAACGATTGTCTTGAATATGGACGGTTACTTCCGGGAAATCCTCCACCATTACCATGATGTTACCATTGTGATGAATGGGATAGTTAACATGGCAGTTAATATGCCCGCCATTCATGCCATGATCATTAATGGGCAGTTACTCTCCGGCACCAGCTATAAGAACCCCTCCAAACAAAGGAGGGAGGTATGTGATTCTGATTTACTAGCCTATACTCTGCTAAATTGTTGACTGAACTAAGTGTTGGGCTAATTCTCATGCCGGATGGCTTTTGCATGGAGTGCCCCTGCCTAGTTCATCGTTGGTGCTTGTTTGTAGAGTTGAGTCATGAAGATTAAGGATATATTGAAAGCCAAGTATCCAATTAACAAAGCTTAGTGCATCCAAGAAGATTTTGGACGCATCATTAATAAATAAATATAACATATATATTGGTTACCAATAAATCTGTATCAATTTGAAGATCATTAAATTGTATTAAATTTAGCACACATTTGAACACGAAGTTTATTAAATTATCGTAATTTATTCCCTACATCATTAATTCTGGGCATTGCATATGCTTAAGCTATTTATTGATTACAAAGGTAGCCTTACAATTTAATGATTTCGCATATATAACTGTTTTTAATTTATTGTAGCTCCATGATCTCTAGAAAAAAAAAGAGGACCAAGTACATGAGATCCTAAGCAATCGAAATAAAAAGAATACAGTAAGTATTACAGGTTGGAAAGATACTTTTACATTGTAAAATATACATTTTGCACGAAAAACCGATGAGTTATCTAGGCTCACCATTGGTCTGGCTGATGTCTCTAAGAAAAATGAGAGAAGGAGGCATTTTATATTGATTTCTTCTATATTGGTGTGTTATCCTCAGTTATTTTTAGTAATGATGTTCGACAAACAAAATTGTAACAAATTTATAGTGGTTTTATCTTTGAAAACTGCTCGAGAAGAAAATAGCTAAGGAACTGTCTAACTCATTTAGGCGTCCAATTACAGCTAAAGAAATTAATCTTCAATGATAATTCATGTAATTGTTTTGATAATTTATTCAATATTTATCATTCAATTGATAAGCGATTATTAAATTCAACAATTGAAATAAATAATTATTTATTAGCTCATTGAAATTTCAATATAGTTAAAAAAATCATAACTATTTTTTATATTGCCAAATGTGAATGAGGTTGAAATAGTTTGGATATATATGGTTGTAAATTGTCTCAAGTCAAAGAAAGAATGTTAAAAGTTTTTGGATTTATTTATCTAATTAATTTTGATTACAAATTTGTTTCATTTCCTAATGCATTAATGACACATATACATTGTAGAAGTGCTGTCATTTTTGGAAAGTGCATTTTGACGGAACTTTCCAAAAATCGCACTACTTCTTTTATATATGTATAGATTCTCATGTGTTGTATAAGTAATCCCCGTAAAGAAAGATCTTAATTTATAAGATAGAGTTTCTCTCACAATTCAATCCATTAATATACAGTGAGTTGGGTAAGGAGTATTCGTCTTACAAAAAATATCCGTAAGACCTGTCTTACATAAGTTTTTACCTTTAAATAATCGCTTCTTTGACCCGACATACCGCTTAAGAAAAAAATAATTTAATGCATTATAAATATTAGTGTAATGTGTGGTTTATTTTAATTCCCTTTAGCATGTGGTCATAATTAAAGTAAATTGACAAAGTAATTGTAAAATTGTAAAATTGTAAAAGTGTTTTCCTTAAAAGAAAAGTTTTGAAAGAAGACACATATTTGAGGAACAGACAAAAAAAGAAATGAGGATAATTATTTAGAAACGAAGAGAGTAAATAATAAGTATTTATAGAAAAATACAGTACAAATATTAGGCCTCGTTCGGTGCAGCATTTTAGAAACCAAACATTTTTTAAAACACTGCGTTTTCAAAATACAGTTTTTTTTCTTATAAATACCTTTGAGAAACTATTTCAAAACATTATTTTTATAAACAAATTAGTTGTAAAAAATGACGCACCATTCTAAAACCTCGTTTTCCATTACCTCTCTAAATTGAAGCATTTCTAACGCAACACATTTTTAAAACATTGTATTAAAATATTTTAAAAGAGAAAGTACTATATTTTTTTGCCATTGTTTTGGTCATAACACTCCACCAAACAAGCTCTTAAGTTTAACATGTCTTGTGCGTTGGTGTTTTTATGTTTTCTATGTAATTAATTTCGAAAATGAAGTTTTTTTTTTTTGTTGAGGAACATTATTATTATTATTATTATTACTGTTTTTTGAAAAGAAGACGTGGGACTTTGACACTTGACCAACTTTTGGTAGACCTTCAAATCATGTCAATTCCAACAAAACCATTTGCAACTAAATTACAGAAATAATATTTCAAGTGGGCTACTCCCAACCAAAAATAGCATTAATCGTATCCAACAGTTTTGACAATGAAATTATAATTCGTTTACTTATTATTATTATTATTATTTTTACGATTTTTAATTAGTAACTTTTGTAATCATTATAAGCCAATAAGAGAGTTTAACGAACTTATCTTCACGAGCAACTTGAGAGGCAACGCTAGGGCTACTCTCATTTTGCACCAAAATATAAATACTTTATAATATGACATTGTTTTATTGGTTGGATATTTTTTCGGTCCCAACACTCCAACCAATGAAAATGTGCCACATTAATTACAAAATACTTATATTTTGATACAAAATGATAATGACCAAACATTACCGATATATAAATTTCGACTTCCATCACTATCCTAATAATTGATAAGAACCTAACAAACAAGCCATTTCAAATAAGACTATCGGCTCACTTTGACTCTCTCTCTCTCTCTCTCTCTCTAGTCCTTTGTAGATAATCATAATGGCAAGGAAGGCACCTCCGTATTTAGTCTATGTATGCTTTTTCTCCGTCGTCCTTGCTTGTTTTGAACGAGGCAAGGCACATGGAGGAATTAGAAACAATAATAATATCAAAGGAATGTTTGTTTTTGGAAGTTCTCTTGTAGACAATGGAAACAATAACTTCGTTAAGGATGCAAAAAGCAAGGCTGATTTTTCACCATACGGTATAGATTTCCCACTTGGTCCTACTGGAAGATTTACTAATGGCAAGAACGTGATTGACCTTCTCGGCAACCTACTTCAGCTCCCGGACTATCTTCCCGTCGTCAATGATCCTTCTACTAAGGGGTCGAGGATCATTCATGGCGTCAACTATGCTTCTGGTGGTTCTGGCATACTAGATGAGACCGGCCTTTTTTTGGTAACAACTAACAAACAAACTTCTTCATTCTTCTGGTTTTTCCCCATTTTATTTGCAAGGCAAGGAGAATAAATGTTTGCTTGATTTTTGAGTTTGCAGGGGAACGTGACGAGTTTGAACAAACAAATAAACAAATTTGAAGAAGTGACGTTGGGGGAACTGGAGAGACTAGTAGGAAACATGTCAAAAGAAGTGTTGGGTGACAGCATTTTTGTGGTCGGAAGTGGAGGCAACGACTACACATCGAATTACTTCAACACTAAACTTCACACCAATATTACCCTTTCACATTTCACTTCAAATCTCATTGCAACTCTAACTACCCAACTCAAGGTATGACTTTACTCTAGTGGAACCCAGAAATATCATCACTGCAACTCTCACCAAGCTCACTTTGTCATCGATTTTTTTGAGGGTAATGCTTGGGTAATTCTCATTTTATATCAAAATATGGGTACTCTGTGATGTGCCACACTCTCATTAGTTGGAGTGCTGGGACCCATAAAATGACCAATCAATAAGAGTATGTCACATCATAGAGTACTATATTTTAATGCAAAGTAGAGTGGCCTTAGTATTTCCCCTTTTTTTTAGTTTGTAATTTTTTTCATTAGTTCAATTCTACATTTTTCTCCCTATATCCCTCCCACCTTTTTCTTTTAGTATAAATAAAACTACAAAATAATTATGAGTCCAAACAAGGTCATATCATTTGTTTTCCGTCGCAATTTAATAATTAACGAGGTATTTTGGGTTTTTACTTCTATTTTCTTGGAAAAAATTCAGGGTAAATTTTTTTTTAGGTAAAACGGTTTTATGGATATTTTTTGTAAGACGAATCCTCCTTACCTGATTCACCTTGTGTTGATGGGTTGAGCTGTGAGAGTGTAGGGCTCCGTTTTACGAATTAAGGTTGGTCCATTTTAATTAGAAAGTTTTCAAACAAGGAAAAAGTATGTCCTGCATCGCAATGCACAAAAATGCATTATTTGATATCAATTGATGCATCACGTGTGTCTTTTTTTTCGATTTAGAAAAAATATGAAGGTATAAAGCAGTTAAAAAACTTTTAAAAGTAAACTTTCTCTTACTTTTTCTCTTCAATGATTACAAAATGAAATTTTGAAGTTAAAAACCAACCTTAAAACTCATACGTGAAACACAATTTTAGATATTTTTGGAACTCCAAGTATGTTTAATATGTAAATGTGGAGTCCAGATCTCCTGTATCACTTGTGTGTATCACTGGTGTACCATTTTTCATCTCAACCATTGGTTGAGATGCAATGATTGAGATGCAATGGTGGAGATAAAAAGTTAGGTGGAATCTGACTCGTAAATGTGGGCACCTTTATTTAGAGTTCAGATCTCCTATATCACTTGTGTGTACCATTGGTGTACCACTTTTCATCTCAACCATTGGTTGAGATGCAATGATTGGAATATAATGGTGGAGATGAAAAATGGTATACCAGTGATACACACAAATGGTGCAGGATATCTGAACTCCTTTATTTAGATAGTGAACTTTTAATTTTTAACTTGTTAAAAAATCACATCAACATTTTTTTAATTTTTTTTAATTATGGGTGGTAAAATAGGTGTTATAGATAAATTGGTGTTAGGTTATTATCCTTAATCTTATTTGTGGGCAATTTGACATTCAGAGATTGCACAGTAGTGGGGCACGAAAGTTTGTGGTGATGGGATTATATCCGCTAGGGTGCAGCCCAAAGGAGAGAGCAACGCAGCCATTACGAACTTGCAACCCAATTCTAAACCAGGCGGCTCGTCTCTTCAATGTTGACTTAAGGACATTGGTGGATCTCATCAAGCCACAAATGTCTGGTTCTAGCCTCATTTTTGTGAACTCCTACAAGATTATCAGGGACATTATTATAAACCCTACTTCCAAAGGTAACCTTCAATAAATCCACATTAATTTCAACCCAAGTTTTTGTTTAATCCTTCTTCCGTTGCTAAATAATTGTTATGTTTTCCATTTTAGAAAATATTTTTATAGCTTTATCATTACTTTTTTTTCTACTTTAATTATGGTGATATGCACAAGGTCTTTAAAGAATATATTATGTCAATATTCCTAATATAGTTAATTTGTTTTTCTTAATCTGTGTGCTCAATAAAACATGATAATTATTTAAGAACAGGATGAAGTATATTTTAAAAAAACTATTAGCTCCTATCGTGGTTTTCATTTAAGTGAGACTAGTACTCTTACTCGTGCTGATGGCACAACGCCAGTATATTTCAAATATTTTAAATTACAAAATTTATGATTTTTTTTAAAATTTATTTGTATACAAAATTGCGTGCATAAAATTGGTGGGTTTGGTGGTGGAAGGATTAGCGGCCACCAACTGTGAATAGTGGGGGAAGTTGGAGAGAGAGAGGGGTAGTTACTCAACCGCCGTTCACACATGTGAACTTAGGGAGTGATAATGATCGTAGGATCTCAATAAAGGAATCAATCTCAACCGCTATTTATCTTTTGTCAGTTGTAAGCGTGCGATTATAAGCTGTATTGTATTATAAATAACAACTTTTTGAAAATCAAGACATGATCATCTAAGATAACTGAATATTTTCTCTAAAATTATAATCAAGTGGACTATAATTTATAACGTAAATAAAAAATACACCGTTAAATGTGTGTAAAAATAGGATTGTGTGAAACATGTAATTTATGATTTAAAAAATCAACATAATTATTTGAAATTTTTGGTTAACAAAAACAGGTTTTAGTGATACAAGGAAACCATGTTGTGAAGTAAGGTCAATATCAGAAGGAGGATTCGGTTTGGGAATGGCATGCAAGAGAGGAGGATCACTGTGTGGAAACAGAGAGGATCATGTGTATTTTGATGGGTTGCATCCAACGGAAGCTGTGAATAGGGTGTTAGCAACCAAGGCTTTCTCTTCCAATCTCACTTCCGAAGTTTATCCCTTTAATATCCAGCACCTTTCTAATATTGAATTAATTAGTTCTTCATAAATCATTCTTAATATCTTTCCAATTGTTGGATGTATAGTCAAACTAGTAACTTACCCGTACGTTGCACGGATACATCGTTTGAAAATTATACGTTTAAATAAAGTTGAATAATGCACCGCAAATATGATTAGTTATACTCAATTAATAGCTCTCTAATTTTCACATTGGTCAAAGTTCTCAATTGATTTCATCGGAATTATTCTTCTTTATTACTAATGCATCTCATTATGATTAGTTATACTCAATATGGTTCAATCTTAAAAAATGTTGGTTTTTGAAAAAATATACACATAAAAATAAATGAGTAAATAGAAATTTGTTTGTTTTTAAATACTCTTTTTGAAACTCGATGCATCAATTTTGAATCACAATGTATCATTTGTAAATTGTGATGCATTGACTTAGATGTGAGATATAGGTAAGATGCATTAATTTTGAATCATATGTTGATTGTATACATGAAAGAATAGAGATGAATGTTTGGTACATTATGATTTAAGGCGGGATGTATAAATTAGATTATGTGATATAAATTGATGAATTGATTAAGTGATCCGTAGCGCGCCTTCGATTCATTAATAGTCGTAGTCTTTTTGCATTTTTAGTTCTAAAAAAGTGTCATTGAAAATTTTACATAGTGGACGGACCCGAATTTCTCCCTAAAACAAACAACAACAAAAAAGACTAAAAATACCCAAAATTTCACATTACCCAAATTTCTCAATTGATTCCATCCAAATAATTATTATTTTAATATACAACAAATATTACTTCAATTATAACCAATCTGGCCCAAAAAAATCTCAAGCACTTATCATATGCATATAGAGCTTCTCACTCTCTAACCTAAAAAACCATCCCCCACTCACTCTAACCTATATACACATCACGTCACTCTTACTCTTACTCAATTAAGTCGTCTAAAAGGTCACATTTCTAAATTTTATTGCATTAAACCTAGGAAATTCCTCCGGTGCACCGCAATATGATTAGTTATACTCAATATGGTCCAATCTTAAAAAAATGTTGGTTTTTGAAAAAATATACACATAAAAATAAACGAGTAAAATTATTTTACTAAGTCGTCGAATATCATACCGTTTGTTATATCCAATAAAGGAGGACTTAAAGCAGGGCATAACACTCTTTGAACAGAACTTACAAGACTTAAATGTTGGGAACCAACATTTTCTACAATATATATATATATATATATATATATATATATATATATATATATATATATATATATATATATATATATATATATATATATATATATATATATATATATTTTTTTTTCTAAGGAAGCAGGGCGGCACCTACGGAAGTTTATTAAATAAAAAGAAAAGAACAAACTAGAGGGGGACAACCAGCCTTACCCAACAAGGGGGATAAAGGAGTCTGACCTCGAAAAAGAGATACAATACAAACTAAAGACAACGGCGAAAGCTCGAAAAACCATACAAGTCACTTTTATAGGCAAAAAGAGCATCTCTAGGTAAATCCTTAATGTCGTAACAAAAAATTGTCTCGAATGATGATGGTGAGCCTTCGCAGCCAAACGACCTGCAACAAAATTCTGTTCCCTGAATACATGAGACAGACTATAATACGAAAGGATTCTGCGACATTCCCGAAGCTCATATTCATAAAGCCATGGAGAGGTATGATGACCTTCAATAAAATTCACTGCAGTCAAAGAATCAGATTCGACCAAAACATGATCCAAAGCTTGAGCTCGACACAAACGAAGGCCATCTAGAAAGGCCATGATTTTCGCGTACATATTCGAACCACTGCCATAAAAATTTGAAAAAGCAGCTACTAAATCCCCTTTAGAATTCCGAATAACTCCTCCCCCAGAGCAATTACCTGTCACACAAGAGCCATCCGTATTAAGCTTCAGAAAATTACCAGTCGGAGATATCCATTTCCGCCAACGGCCCACCCGAACCCGCACCACTTGATCGAGGATAGAAGAGACCAGCCGAATCCTGCAGTTGAGAAAGAATTTTCCAGTAGATTGATTCTGTGTGCATGGGCATATTCTCAAATACGACAGTACATCTCGCCTTCCAAATCTCCCAACAATCAAAAACAAAAACCCCTAATAAACAGGCCCCCAGCTGATGACAAATTGAAGTCCCAGTCCAAGAGCGAAACAGGTGAAAAATATCATTATATTGATTGATTGTACGAAACGGGCGGGCAAACCGAGTTCAAATCTCCCCGGCCACATCGGAGAATAGAAACAGATGCTCAAGTCATTCACAATCAGGCTGGGTAATGCAATAGACACACTTAGAAGCCAAATGAATGAAACGACTTTGTAGGCGGGAGTCTACCGGAAGAGCTCTTTGCATCATACGCCAAACAAAAATACTTACTGTAGGAGGAATCCATGGCTGCCAGATCTTTACAGCCCAAGAAATAATAGGACTAGGAGGTCGAATATAATTCGAAAATGCTGAGGATCTAAATTTACCTGAAGTGGTTAAGGTAAAACACGCCGATCTTTAATATGCTCGGAGCAGCGAATTCTACTAATTTTCTCGTGTAACTCAGCCGGGACAAAATGACTAAACTCATGAAATATAGGCAGCGCCTCCTTGACGGTCAGGTTAATGTCCAAAGGGAGAGGGCCTTGAGGCCGCGTCCCACACCAATTCTCGTTCCAAAACGAAAGATTTCCTTCCCCAACAATCCATTGGCCACACATCTGAACAGCGCCAAGCTGGGAGATAACTGCCCTCCAGGCCATAAGAGAGGAGGCAGACCCATACAGACCATTAACACTACAATATTTAAGATTACAAAACTGAGCCCAAATACCTTCATTCATAAGCAGACTCCACGCCAACTTTGCATGAGCTGTAGCCATCACGTGTTGAAGTGAGCGAATACCGAGACCTCCTTCGTTCAGGGGGCGACATATTCGGTGCCAAGCTACCCAATGAGCCCGATGATCGCCATTAACACTCCATAAAAATTCAGCCATAGCCCGCTCAATTCGAATCAGGACCGTTTTAGGAACAGAAATAGCAGACAACATATATATGGGAATACTACACAGAACATATTTGATCAACGTAAGCCGAGCACCAAAGGATAAAAGTTTGGCATGCCAGCCGCTTATTCTTTTCAAAATCTTTGATTCTAGCTCCTCAAAATATCGTCTCTTAATTCGGCCTGTAAAAAGAGGAATGCCAAGATACTTCATCGGCAAAACCTTATGTCTGCACCCAGACCAACCATTGATAAGAAGACTGCAACGATAAGAGCACCCCTTGGATACGTAAAAACCGCTTTTACTAAGATTAATAAGCTGCCCCGAACTTTGCTCGTACTGCTGAAGAATAGACCGAAGACCCAAGATCTACGACTTACTAGCATTACTAAAAACCAACATGTCATCCGCATATAAAAGGTGCGAGATTTGAAGACCACCCCTCCCATGATGATACGGGCGAAAAATACCTTCCCGCAAGCCTCGATTGAGATTAAAAGACAAGATTTCTTGAGCTAGAAGAAAGAGCAACGGCGATAAGGGATCTCCCTGTCTAACCACCCGTGTAGAATGAAAGAAACCATGGGAATCTCCATTAATCCTAATGGAATACCAAATATTATTGATCAGCCGTTGAAAAAGCCCCTGCACGTCCTGACTGAAACCAAAAGCCTGCAAAGCCCGGTGAATGAAATCCCATTCAAGCCTATCATAGGCTTTAGACATGTCAAACTTGAAAATAACATTGCCCCCTCTAGTCTTTAAATCCAACCGATGAACCAGCTCACTAGCTGATCGATGTATTTTATACGTCGATTTTATATACTTCTGTGACTTAAATTATGCTATTTCACGAGTCTTTTGAGTACTAATATATGTTTTCGGTGAGTTTTGTAAGTTTCAGGATTATTGTGAAAATACGCGAAACTCCAGGGTTTTAAGTGCAAATTACAAGGAAGAGAAAAATTGAAGAAAAATGAAGATCCTGACACCTTGCGGACGCAGTGCCTCACTGCGACCGCAAGGTAGGCAGTATAGGCCCCCGAAGTCAGCTATCAAAGAATCAAAAGCCACCCACACTAGAGACCTTGCGGACGCAAGGTATCCAACACCTTGCGACCGCAAGGTAGGCAGAATGCTCAATTTTCGGGTTTTCACACAGTCATTCGATCCAATCACAACTCCCGAGTATATATAGAAGTCAGATGCCGAGCCTAAGCATAAGGAGGACGACTGGAAGCTCTCTTTACATAGATTTTAGGTAGTTTTAGATTGTATAACATAATTAGGTTTTGTAATTTCAAGTATTGAAGATCAAATCATGTCTTCCATCATCTCCATGTGCTGTTCATCATCTATGATGAACTAAATCATCCCTAATCTAGGAGGTGGGAGGTAACTTGTATCGAATTTATGTTTTGATTCATATATATATGTCTATTCAATGCTTGTTGATTGTGTTGTTTATCAACCCCTATATTATTTTGCTTTGAACAAATGAATGTAATCGCAAATAATAAAGGCTTAGAGGTGCGGATAACTGCATGACCAAGTGCATATGTCGCATAATCGGCTCACCAACACAATAAATTGGACCTATCGAAGCACGAGAGTGATAAGTTAGGACCAGGTTCTTACATGATCTAGGTGACAGATAGATCATAAATCTAGGTGACAGACTAGATTACGATTTCTGTGCTTAGGATATGGAATGGGTGAATTTTATGGGATGGAGGCTGAACCAATTGTTCAACAGATCATATCTATTTTTAGTGAACGAACCCAAGACATTGAATGACATTTTTATGAATTGAATATAAAAGAAATATAAGTGAAACCCAGAATCCTAGATTTCCACTCATCATAAGATCTTCATATCTGTTATTACTGCCTAATTAGTTAAATATCTATAACTAGTAGAGTAGAGTAGAATTAAACATAAAACCCCCCTTAGGTTAATAATTTGCTATCTATAATTCGCACTGTTCATGATCACTTGTCTCTATGGGTTCGACCCTTGCTTCCGAGTCTATTCTATAATAGTCTTGTACACTTGCAAGGAAAAAGATTAAATAAAACAATCGATGAAGTTTTTGGCGCCGTTGCCGGGGACAAGCTAGTTCACGTAGTTAGTTTGTAGGTAGCGTAGTTTTTAATTTAATTTAGTTTTTAGTTTAATTTTCTGTTTTATAAAAAATAAAAATACAAAAAGATTTTATTTTATTTTATGTTAATAGTTAGTTGTTTTTAAATTGCTTTAATTTATTTTTATGCAAGGTCGTAGATCTTTAAATCCTGAATTGGTAGACTTAGATCAAGATATAAATATTGTTAAAAGATACCAAAGATATTTTGAAAATCTAGCTTTCGAGCCTGATAATCAAAATAAGCTAAATCGAGAGGATCCTCTAGTTGATCCTACAATGGAAGAAAATAACAATATTCGTAATCCTGAAAACCTAGTTGACCCAGTCAATAGGAATCAAAGACAAGAAGAACCTGCAAGAAGAAATATGGAAGTAGTAGTAAATCAAAGAACTATTAATGACTTTAGTAGACCTTCATTAAATGTGGTGACATCATGTCTAGTCTTGCCGATCTTTGTTAGGAATTTTGAGCTAAAAGGACATTATTTTAATGCCATACCATCTTTTCATGGGATGCCCCATGAAGATCCTGTCAGTTTCTTAAGAGAATATGAATACATGATGAGTACTTTTCCTTTAGGAGGGTTGACTGAAGATCAAATTAAAATGAAATATTTTCCCAGTGCATTAAAAGAATTGGCAAAGAGATGGTTTATGAACCTAACACCAAACAGTGTTTATACTTGGGCACAATTATATGATTTGTTTATGAGCAAATTTTACAAACATGCATCTCTTACAGAGTATAGAAAACAAATCATGTCATTCCAAAATGAACCAGGTGAAACATTCCATGAGTCATGGGATAGATTTAAAAATCGCTTATTATGTGTCCTCATCATAATTTGGCTCAACATGTGTTAGTGCTTCAATTTTATCATGGTCTTCGTCGCAAAGTTTACAAACTATGGTTGATAGTGCAGCTGGTGGTTCTATTAATAGAATGACACCGGAAGCACTAGAAGAATTATTTGAGATGCTAAGTATTAATTCCCAACAGAAAAGTGCTAGAGGTAAAAATAGGAGCCTATATCAATTGCAAGATAATTCAAATACACAAGCTCAATTTGAAAATTGGCAAATTCAAGAAGCATGTGCTTTATGTGGATTATATTCTCATGCTACTAATTTTTGCCCGTCAAGTGCTATGTATTCTGAATAGGCTAATGCTATGAATATGTACCCTCAAAGGCCAAGGAATGATCCCTATTCAAATACATATAATCCTGGTTGGAGGAATCATCCTAACTTTTCTTGGGGAGGAAATAAGCCTTTGCAACCTCAACAATTCCAACCTCAACCACCACAACCTCCACAGCTTGCCAAATCAAAATCGGTTGAGAATTGAAGAAGTTCCCAAGCAAGAAGTAGCTAGTAAAGGTCAAGCGGCTTTGATGAAGTACATGCTTGAAGAAATTGAAAATCGAAGAAACATATTGAAAATTCTGAAGCAAATAAAGAGAAGAAGGAAGTTCCCTAGTCAAACCGAGCAAGCTAAGTCAATCACCGCCTGCTTGAAGTGGTAAGGTGATAGGTGAAGAGGTAAGTGATCCTGATCCTGCTTCCAATATGCATGCTACAGTAGAAAATTCTGAAAAAGTAATAGAGAAAGAAATCGAGAAAGATAGTGATAATGATAAAGTGATTGATGACTTAAGTAATCAAGAGGTGGAAAAAGAAAAAGAAGTAGAAGTAGAGTTAGAAGTTCCAAATAAGGAACAAGAAAAAAGAAGAAGAAATTCAAAATAAAAATAATACAGTTGAAGTAGATAAAGAGTTAGATCAAGAAGAAGAGGAACCTTATGTGGCTCCACCACCTTATGTTCCTCCAATTCCGTTTCCAAGAAGACTTATGAAAAACCGAATGGACAAACAATTCACGGAAATTTATAATATGTTATCCAAAGTAAATGTTAATTTACCTTTGCTTAATGTTATTAAAAATATTCCAAAGCTTATGCAAAGTTTTTCAAAGATCTTCACTCTAAGAAACACAAGTTTGAAAACAACGAAAAGATTGTTGTTTCGAAAGCGTTAGTTCTGTTTACAACCCGAATTACCACCTAAGTTGAAAGACCCAGGTAGCTTTAATATCCAAGTCTCCTTGGGAAGCTCTAAAAAGATGAAAGCAATGCTAGATTTAGGAGCAAGTATTAACTTGATGCCTTTCTCGGTCTATAAACAATTAGGTTTAGGAGAACTAAAACCCACTAATATGCAATTGCAATTAGCTGATCGCTCAGTTAAATATCCTTTGGGTATAGTGGAAGATATCCTAGTTCAGGTTGATAAATTAATCATACCAGTAGACTTTGTGGTTCTAGAGATGGAAAGGAAGATATGCACTAATAATGAAGTCCCAATATTGTTAGCGCACCATTTATGGCAAGCTGCTAATACAATGATTAATGTGAAAAATGGTAAACTCACAATGTCGGTCCTAGGTGAAACAGTTGAAATTTCGTGTTTGATGCTATGAATAGACCTAGTGACATGAGTGCTGCTTTTCAATAGATGAGATTGAAAATTATCAACCGAAACTTTTGAAGAAGAGCAAGATTATGAGAGAGATAGATTTATTGTCTATGATGATAGCCCTATCCCTCCCATAAAAATTGACATTGAGGAAATTGAAAGAGAAATAGAGGAAGAAGAAAGATTAGAGAAAGAAAAGCTAGAAGCTAGTAAAAAGAAAGATGAAAAAGAAATAAAGGTAGAATCAGAAAATAATTCTGATGAGTCAGAGAAAGTAGTTGAAGAAAGTTATGAAATCAAAGAAGATGAAGTAGAGATTCTAAAATCTCTCTTTGAAGAAATTGAGATAAAAGATATTGAGGAAGAAAAGCAAGAAGAGAATAATGAGGCTAAAATAAAAGAAACAATTAAAGCAGAAAATTATGAATTTATGCCTTCCATTAATTCTCCCAAAGTCGAAGAATTAAAGCCATTACCATCCCACTTAAAATATGCATTTTTAGGGAAGGTAACAAAACTTTGCCCGTTATTATAGCGCACTAATTTATCGAAAAACAAGAAGAAAGTTTGTTAAAAGTTTTATGGACACATAGAGAAGCTTTAGGATGGTCCTTAGCCGACTAAAAAGGAATTAGTCCTCTATGCATTTAAAATACATTTAGAAGAAGGTAGTAAACCTTCTAGAAAGACAAAGAAGACTTAACCCACACATGGAAGAAGTCATAGGAAAGTGCTTAAGTTTAGATGCGGTATAATTTACCCCATATCGATAGTAAATGGGTTAGTCCTCGTTCAAGTAGTTCCTAAAAATTCAGGAATTACAATGATAAAGATGAATTAGTCCCTACAAGGACTATGCGGTTATAGAATGTGTATCGATTTGCGTAAATTAAATGCGGCAACTAGGAAAGACCACTTTCCTTTGCCATTTATTGACCAAATTCTTGAAAGATTGGTCATGAATATTATTGCTTTCTTGATGGTTTTTAAGGATATAATCGGATCC
>JABEVN020001237.1:0-25797 GCA_013146195.2 Codonopsis lanceolata | reverse complement strand
TGAAGGAGAACAAGTTAAAATATTGCGCATGTAAATTAAATTGTTTGGAACAAGGCACGAAGGCCGAAGGCACGCAGCCATAATTTTGGTTTTAAGCACAAAGAGCAGAGTTGTTGGTATTTGCTGAGGGAGCAGGTCTCGCCCGCCGCGGTGTCAAGGATTGTGACGCCATCATCCGTTGGGTCGGTAGTGTTCTCGTCCGCGAGGGGGAGCTTGAGATCCCCAACCGCATCATCGCCTGGGCCACAAGTGGGATTGGTAATAGGAGGAGGAGACCATGGTGACAAGCCTTTTCCTCGATCGGTTTCACTAAGGATTCTAATTCATCCTGTAAACGGACGAGAAGTGCATGGCCGACGAGCGTATGGGTGAAATAATGGACGAGCGCCCCACTCACGAAGTTGTTCAAATTTTGGATTTCTAGTCCGCTACAGGAAAGCTGTCGAAGAATGTGATTCATACCTTGTAGAAAGAAGGGATAGGCTTCATTTTCGACGCAGCTGGCAAAGTTGGCCGAGCCCTTGTATTCCTCGATGATTCTGCCGTTTCACCCTCACTGTAAAAAGTTGGCTCCTATCAATTTCTACTCAAGGTTGGTAACTAGGCTGGCGTTGTGCATCCAAGTCGCTTTTGGCAAGAGCGAAGGTCTTGCGAACCGCGATGATGTTACTCAAAGTCAAGCTTTTCCGATTTCTTTTGAGAGGGATAGTTGGGACTCCAAGCCTTTTTCTCAGCCTTCAACTTGTGAGAGCTCGGTTACTTTGTTCGTCAGTCCTCTTCAAGATTCTTCACACGGATGGAATTGACGCCTCTTCCAAATCGTTCTTCTTTTTGTAAAGTTTCAATCTCACCGAAGTTTTTCCATGAGGCGCTACATGAGAACGGTTTTGTTAGCGTACCGCAAGGGAAAGGTTGGATTAAGTGAAATCGGAGAAGACTGAAAAAGCCGTGTTTGATGAGAGGTTTTACCTCGGTAAAGCACATCCCAATTTCTCCTACTAAGACAGAATTGGCTTGTTCAGTGCTCTTTTTCTTGATGGCACTGTGATGAAGCCTTTTCATTAATCCCAAACCTGCAGTAGCCTGGTAACCACTTCGTTTGAAGATGTTTATGTTGTTGAGGTCGGGGACATCGGAAAGTTCAGCAATAAGGACAGCCGTATCTTCCCGGGTCTCGGGCATTATGAATCCCGGTTGGAGCCATGAGGGTATGGCAGGTGGGGCTTCTTCGACAATGGTTTTGTTCTTCCGGGCGTTTTTGTCTTCTCAAGCTTTGGTGGATCCACATCGATGATCGGTGGGGAGTTTGTTTCAGCCCTTTGAGTAGTGGGGACTGGAACGGCTTGTGGAGTAGGTTGACTGGTTTCGGGTTGCGAGCGTTTCGTCCCGCGGCTGGTGGTGCCCACTGGGACAATCGGAAGAGTGACTGCGGGTTAAGTGGCGAGATGTTTTGCTCGCTTGTTCGAGCTCTTTTTGGCAGCCTGAAGGAATTTGTTGACGTCAGTGAGTTGCCTCATATCTGCAAAGATCAGTCGGACATTAGAAAAGCGTGGAAAACAAAATATGCAGAGCTGCCAAGAATAAACGTGGTGGAAGTGTTAACCAGTTAGTGAGAAGGAAGGTCTACAAAGAACCCCAGTACGAGCACAGGTTTCACATTCATTTGGGAACTTTCTTCCATGACATGAACCCCAATATGGATGAGGAACCTCGGGATCAAGGGTAACCCAGGGCTCGATCCCTGTCATGGGTAGGAAGGAGATTCCGGCCTGTCGAAGAAGAGCTAGATCAGAAGTCAAAACTCGCCAGTCAAGCATAGAATCTTGAGCGGGTCGGCCATCTTTCTTGTCTTGGGCTCCGAGCAGCTTTCTAAAAGCCTTTGCTATTTTAGGCTCGCCTGCTCGGTAAGCGTTCTTGTCAGGATTTGGAAGCCCGTAGTCTGAGAGATAAGGAGCGAAGGGCCATCCCACGCTAGATTCCACGAGTAGGGCCTTTGAATCCCATCCGTCAACTTTATTCAGGCCATCAGTGAGGAGTTTGAAGTAGCTCGCATTGATCGACACATGATACGATTTATTTCTTATCTAAAGAAAGGAGGAAAAACTTTTGGAATAGGGTCATATCAGGTTCGAAGCCGAGCAATCGGCAAGCTATGGTAAAAGACATCAGGAATCTTACGGTAGTCAGAGTAAGATCGCAAGGGAGGGTGTTGGTTTCATTCAAGAATTCGACAACAAAAGGATCGAGAGGGAGCCGAAGCCCGACCAAGGAAAAATCAAAGTAGAATACCATGTTATCTCCTTGGAAATTATGGCCATGGGTGTCTATATCTAAGCCGAAAGCGTGGACTCGGTAGTGTTTTGGGTTAATTCCTAAGGAGTAAAACCAGGTACTTACTTCTTCCTCAGAGTTCAGGTCTTCCCATTTGGGGAAGGAGGGCAAAGAGGGGTCGATGGGATGAAGGTTGGATTGGTTCTAAGTAGTATGTTAACTGGGCGAGAAGAAGTTTCTGCCCGATTTGGTTCAGAAGCGGGAAGGGAACTATGGTTCAGTTGCTCGTCAGACAGTGTCGCTCTTCGTCGTCGAGGAATCAATGTGGGTTCCTCTTGCTCACTCTCGTCGTCGCTAGAGCTGGAAGATGGGGGATCCTCTTCTGGAGCTCCTTGGTTATAGCATTGGCCTTCGATCTCTGATACTGTACCTTCGCTAGACATCCTACAGGAAAAGGAATCGAGAAGTGAAACCATTGACCAGAATACGGATTAAAACATTGACCAGACGGGATATAACGACAAATGAATTTGAGAGTGGCAAATTGATTGGGAAAACAGTGAGCAGGGCACTGTGTGCAAATTTCTCGATTCCTTGAATTCGGTTCGAAGAGATTGATTGGACAATAAAGCGGTGGAGATTGAATGCAATTTGCAGTGTTCAAGTGGGCAGCTTGTTGAAAAGGGGGGTTCAAAAAGCGTAAACCCTAATTCGTAATTTTAAGTAAAAGAAATGCAAAGGCGTAAGCGAGGTTGTGAAATACCTGGAGGTTTTGAAGAATTTCGGTCTTGTTTTCGAAAGTTCTGAAGAAGGATGAATCTGGGAACGACTCCTGATGGGAGATTGCGGAATGCTTCGTCTTTCTTCCTTTTCAAGCGCTTGAGAAATGTCGACTGAGTAAAGTTGGAAATAGAGGGAGATTGGGGTTTTTATATCCAGCGAAACCATCGGATGAGAGAACAAATCATTTGGCCCGAAGCACGAGGCGCGGTGAACGAGGCAGCATTTAATGCGCTTAAGGAGTTCACCCTGCTTTTTCAGACTGGCGGCTGGCGGCTGGTTGACGTTTCAGGTTTTCAAAAGACGACTCTTTAAAGCGCTTTATGAATTACCGCCTATTCAGTTTTTTTTGGCCCCGAGGTTAGTTGAAAGGAGGTGTGTTTTGAAAGTTTTCGGCTCCCTCCTCGTCACGAGCATAAATACTCGGTAAGACAAGGAGTTGGGGCTATGAGTTCGGCCCAATTAGGCCCAAGTCGGGAGCCACGTGTCGCGAGTATCTTCCGAGCAAGCGAGCAAAGATGTTACACGAAAGCAACCTGTAAGACCTAAGTTCTGGTCAGGTTAGTTACTTGCGAGATGGGGGCTCGTCTAAAACGAGCAACATCGGTAAACGAGCATCATTGCTCGATTGCATTAGTAAGAGTTACTAATAGTTGAGGACATTCATGTTCGATAAAGACCAAGGTTACAGTTGAGGGTGGTTACACCCGAGCAAGAATCCTGACCAGAGGTCGTGACCGTTTGTAGGGGAGTTAATGCCAATCATGGGCAGTTAATACCAATCATGGGCAGTTAATGCCAATCATGGGCGGTTAATGCTAATCATGGGCGGTTATTCATGATTGTGGGCAGTTATGCCTCCGGCGCATATAAAACCTTGGCAAAATTTGGAGAAAGGTATGCGCAATCTTACTCTCTAGCCTAAACTCTGCTGAATTATAGACTTTCTTGTGCTAATTCATACGCCGGAGGGCCTTTGCAGGGAGTGCCCCTGCCCAGTTTATGTTTTCTTATTGACATTGCAGAGTTGGGCTTTGAGGATTCAAGAGCACGTTGAAAGCCAGGTGTTCAGATTGGGCTTGTATAGTGTGTTCAGATTTCTTGGACGCATCATATATATATATATATATATATATATATATATATGTGTGTGTGTGTGTGTGTGTGTGTGTGTGTGTGTGTGTGTGTGTGTGCGCGCTAGTAAGGTTCACGTCCGCTGCATGTGGTGTTAATGATTTTTTTAAAATGATTTGCTAGTTTCTTCATTTTTCTGTTTACTTTTAATTATTGGATTTTTTTTTTGTATTTTAATCATTACAATTTTTGAAACTTATAAATTGCATGTGCTGTTGTGCTTTTAGCTTTTTTTGATACTTTGTTTTTCGGTCATTTATAATGTATACTTTTAATCATTGTATAACAACTTATCCTACAAATTAGTTTTTTTGTTAGTTATTTTCATTCTCTTTTTTATTACCAAACATGAATTCATTCACTTTTATGAGTGTGTGAATTGAAACTAATTCAAACTTACTATCTTAGATAAACACATTGTTGTTGGAAACTTTGTTTATGTCGTTTCTAAAATTTATGACTCCCTAAAGAAAATAATATATTATGTTAGAGAAATCAAACTTTCAACCCCAAATTATATATATATTTATACTAAAAATACAAAATTCCCTCAAAGTACATATAAAGCCCCACTTTTCCACCCAACCTAAGTTTTGTATCATATTCATATCTCATTTTATAATTCTTTTCTAGTTTTCCCCCTAGCCACGACAAAAATTACCAATCTGACGTTAATGTGCACATGGTATTTCACGTGTAGGGCATTTTAGTCATTTTTTGAAATGTTTTCTCTGCTTTTATTACCCAAAGAGAACCTTCATTTTATTATTCTCCGGCAACGCTTTCTCTGCATCTTCTTCGGCAATGACCTCATATGTAAATTTTGAGTGAGATAAAACTTAAAAGTGTATTAATGTTTTATTCAAATTATTATATAGAAAAATAAATAAAAATAAAGCGGAATCATAAAAGAGATATTGAACTCAAGATCAAATAATCACACTTAAGTGTCAAGGCCGCCACGAATAAGAACTCGCCAAAAACTTAAAGATGTACAACATAACACACAAGCATACACCAAGAATTTCTCCTTTTCTCCTTCGTACAACATAATACACAAGCATACACCAAGAATTTCAAATCTCATATTTGAATCCATCACATACGTATACGACAATGATGAGACAAACCATAGTTCAATCTGTTTTTCATCGTCCATAGCTTCAACTCCAACAAATTTCTCATCGACATCGTTGATATTGTTTATGGTTTGATTGGAGCAAATTCTCGATTTTAAGCATTATTCGCCACACCATGTTTATCACTACGATTACCAGACATGACATCTCATCACCAAATTTGACATTGAATATGGAAATGCTAAAAAATTACTTTGTGGGCCAAAGTGGATTTGGTAGATACTTTAGGGGAAATTTTGTATTTTTGACTAATTTCGATGGGGCCAAAATATGATTAGCTCCCAAAATTACACATCAAATCTAACATTGCACCCCAACCTATGAAGTGTCTCACTTTCATAACTTATTTAGCTATTTGTCCAACTTTGCCCCCTCCCGTCTATGGGCATTAAAAATAGTAATAGAAAATGGTATGTGTATGTACCCTGAAGATTAATATTTTGGTCATTTTGCTTGGCGCACAAAATGGGAATTGGCTATTAATTCAGTATTTAATTAACCATTTAGTATTTAGAATATGTTTTTAAATAAAAATAAAAATAATTATTTTAATAATTCAAAAATAATTATAGGGCCAAATTACAATTTCCCCCCAAAGTATCCACAAAATCATATAGTTTACCCCTATGTAAAGTTTGTCTCATAATGGTATCTGACTTTACTCCCCCCCCCCACATTTTCCACCCTACCACTGACGGACGTTAAAAAATTCACGTTAAATAGCACGTGGTCTTCCACGTACGAGGCGAAAATGTCATTTCTCTTATCTGGTTAAGGAGTAAATGTATTAAAAGTACAAACCCTAATCTCACACCCTCTCCTTCTCTCTTCTCCCGGTGTAAGTTCTCATCTCCAGGTCCACCGTAATAGCCGCAATCTCCAGTTAGCCCCACCATATATAGCCACCGCCATCTCTGGGTGCAAGTTCCCATATCCAGCCCAAACTCTTCCCACTCTGGTCACGACTATCATAACTCTAGCGTCGTCCTCCTTCGATTCTAACCTAGCTCCATCTCCGATCTCCCTCATTCTCTCCCCTGCAATAGTCGTGCTTAAAGTGGAAATCAAAGGCAATAGAGTATACTTACTAAAAACCCTTGAAAAAACATGCAATTGATAGAAAACCCATAAACCTTATTGACGAGTTCATCAAAGAGAGAGAGAGAGAAACGGGCTTGAATAAAGAGAAATAGTTATGAGTTTTATTGAAATACTCTTTAATTTTGCGGGAGAAAATTGGGCATATGGCCGATATGCATATGGTTTAAAACAAAGTATCAAAATTAAGAAGATGTTGAAGAAGCTATGACTTTAGATGATTTTGACCTTATAGAAGCCGCCATGGCAGTCAGGTTGGTTTATTTAATTAAAGAATTAGGAGAGATAAAGTAAAGGTAAAGTCATGTAAGAAGATGAAGGGGGTGAGAAATTGATTGATTTCGGTGGTGGATGGGTTTCACCAGAGAAGGTGGGTACGTGGATCCAATTTCATACATGAAATTGAAGATGGAGAGGTGTAACTATGGGTAAGACTTTTTTTTCATATCTTTCGTTTACTTTGTTTTCATTATCATGATAAGTGTGAGAACCCAAACCCATTACTTGCATCATTTGTTTAACACCTTAATAACATGTTTGTATTATGCCTTAACTGGTTAGATACTTCTATTTGTCCATGCCTGACTCGTATTATTATTATTACGCTCCTTGTCGCTTGATTACCTTCTATGCTTAGCATACCTTCCCGTTATGCCTTGAGTGTTGCCTTAGCTTGATTTGCACTCAACCAAGACTTGTTAGGGTTCTATTGTCTTCCATAGATGACTTAGAACATTCACCTTGACCATTGTAAGCTTGATTGGAAGTTTAGAAACCTTCTTGCTTTGTTTTGGCCTTAGCGATTTTCCCTCGTCTCCCGTATTGCTCGTATTTCGTCGTGCGATGTGTTCCTTGAGTTCCCGGACTTGTATTCAAGTCATAACCATGATTAAACAATCCTTTTCCATGCTCAAGTTATCCTAGTTTTATTGACGTTTGATTCGGGTTTGATTCGTCAACCAATCGTCGCATGATTCGAGCCTTGTCCTACCTTGTTCCGGGTGTTGTTCGGGTGTGTTTCGGACTTGTTTTGAGTTGTGTTAGACCCTAGAATGGTTGCCCATAAGCTTGGGACCATTTAGGACTTGTTTAGGTCAAGTTTTGGTGCTCCAGAAGTTCAGGCGGCCGCATGGCTCGAGTGAGGCGCCCGCCCCAATCGAGAGCAAATGAAAAATGGAACCCTTCCCGGATCTGGCGGCCGCATGAGGCATGAGGCGCCCGCCTCACTTTCGATCAGCTCTACGGGATTTTCCTCCTTCCAGCTTTTGTGATCCAATTAGCCTCTTAAACCTCCTTCCTAATTGGCCCTAATCCAACCTATTAGACCCTAATCAAATTAGATTAGTCCTAATCTCAAGCAACCTCCATTGGACATGTGGATTCCACCACCCTCCTCCTCTTGACATGTGGAATTCCACCCAAACCATGCAAGGTATAAAAGCTCCACCCCTTTGCTAATCAAACTTAAGCTCATTTTCAGATCTTCTCTCCTCTCTCCTGCCATGTTTAGTGTGTGTAGAGAAAAGGTGAGATTGGTGTGTGTCTCTCCCCTAGATTGAGCTCCCGACCTCCGTTTGCCAAACCGAGACCACCGGAGTGAAGCTACCGACGAGGAGATCGTTTCCATCCGATTACTTTGTGCTCAAACCTCCCTTTTCCTTGGTGAAAGTAAGCTATTGATTCCCCCTTAGGTTGTATGCTAGACTTGCCATGTTTCCCCCTTTTCTATTGATTTCCATGCTTCTTCCATGTCCAAACTATGATTGTGGATGTTTTGATCTCTTGGGATTTTGAATAATGTCCATCTTGTTGATTGAGACCTATGCCTAGAATTAATTATGTTATATGCTTCCTTAGGAACAATTAGTGTTCTTGAAATTAATAGATTTTGATAACTCTTGGGAATTATGATTCTAGGGTTTCCTATGCCTTGTATTGTCTATCCTATTGAATTGGGACCTATGCCTAGAATTAAAAGAGTTCTATGTCCCCTTAGGAACAACTATTGTTCTTGGACCAATAACTTTTGATAACTCTTGGAGATGATGACTTCTAGGGTTTCACATGCTACAAACTGTCCATCCTATTGATTGAGTCCTACGCCTCGAATTGAATATGTTCTATGCCTTCTTAAGAATAACAAATGTTCTTGGACTCGCGACTCTTGACAACTCTTGGAGAATATGAATTCTAGGGTTTCACGGACTATGGATTGTTCATCCTGTTGATTTGGGTCCTATGCTTAGAATCGAATGTGATCTATGTCTTCCTAAGAATAACTAATGTTCTTGGACTATTGGCTTTTGATAACTTTGACAAATTGATTCTAAAGTTCCCTTGAATTATGAAATGTTGAACTTATGTTAATACTTGACTATGGTTGTTAAGTGGATTAACGGCCTAGTTAATCGATACGAGAACTTAGAAAAGGATTTTGGATGCATCTAGCATCTTAACTCCCTTGGATGAATTGGTAGAGACGACTCAGCGGAGTCAAACTTAAGTGAGCCATTGAACAATACCGGCTCAATGATCAATCCCTACGACGTCCTAAACACGATCCTCTAAGAATGATAATTCCCGACTCTTGAGAATTGAATTGATTACCTTGCTTGATTCTTGATGTCATATAATAGAATGCCTATTTGACATATTGAGTTCGCTCTTGTCGAACTCATTCCTGCTTGATTATTGATGATAATTCTTAACTACGGTGGTTTAATAGATTAATGACCTAGCCGATCATATACGAGAACTTAGAAAAGGTTCATGATGCATTTAGCGTCTTAACTCTCTTGGATGAATTGTTAGAGATGACTCAACGGAGTCAAGTTTAGCGAGCCATTGAACAATACCGGCTCACCGACCAATCCCTCCGACGTTCTAAACGCGTTTCCCTAAGAATAATAATTCTAGACTCTTGAACTTGAATTGATCACCTTGCTTGATTCTTGATGTCATATTATAGAATGACTAATTGACATGTGAGTTCGCTCTTGTCGAACTCAATCCTACTTGGTTATTGATGAGAATAATTTACTTGTCATGAACGAGATCGCTCTTGTCGACCTCGTTCTATACTTGAGAATTTTGTTAAGTAAACATTACTTGGCATTTGCATGAGTCCGTGGCATACTGTCTTTGTTCACACACGCCCACCGTGGCCACAAGTGGGGAAGTAGCTCCCTTGTCGTAATCATTTAAGAGCATCATTGACTATCCCGGGCATCTCCTCGGAAGATCGATGTACTTACACGCATTCGATACCCGCACATTTCCGGATAACGCTTGTATGCAGGAACTACGAAGCGGCCCGGCTCTCCAGATATCCTCATCCTATGTGATTTAATTATGCGCATTTATATGAAACAATGTGCATCTTGGATATATGACCACTATGCTTATGTGACGATATCTTGCCTTGTATGTTGCATATTGCCATGACATGCATGATTGATAGCTTACAAGTCTTTATGACTTACCCTTTCCCCTTTACTGCTTTAGATCCTAGCAAGACGAGGTCCACTCGTTGAGACTCGCGTGTTCGTGCTTTGTGCCCTTTTGGTGCGCCGTTGATTATTGAAGAGGTGGTTTAGATGTCCTCTTTCTCTTGTTTTATATTTTGTAAGGACGACGGGTTTAAGCAAGTCAATTAGACTATGCTTGGGAATTTGCTTAGAGCTTGATCTTGTAACTCTTGCTAGCTACTAGTTGTTATATCACTCGTAGTTCTTGTAATCTCTTTTGTGCCGGCATTGTTTAAGCCGAGCTTCGGTTACCTTGTTACTATTCCATTACGTTTAAGTCTTCCGCTGAGCAGACCATTAGCTCTTATTTAATTCTTGTCCATAAACTGTTAGCTTGGGTTCCGGCTTGTAGTGTCGCCGAAGACTTGGTTATTTTGTTTAACTGTTTATCAGGTTGAAAAAGATTTTAAAAATACCGGCCTTTTGGTGCCGAGGCGTGCTACGTCTCAAATGTTGCGTCACGTCGTTTTTATAAATGAAGTCCTTGCATGATTATTGCCTCCTTGTTTCCTCCTTATTTGGGCGGTCCGACCCTCGGTCCCATCTCGGGCCCGGGCCGGGTCGCCACAATAAGAAAATTGACAATGAAATGGAAAAATGCATATCTATCAACTGGGTTAAGAGAGAAATTTAAGAGATAATTTGGAGGGAGTGGACAATACCAAGATCGGGTTATGGGTTAATTTTTATTGTGGAAAGTGAAGATCGGAAAAAATGATTGGTTTTTTCTTTAGATTTTCTTTCAGTAGGAAAAAATGGAATTGTGGACCCCACTCCATTATATTTTAACATTTGAACTTTAAGCACCCCAAATTTTACATCGAATTCCTAATATTTCCCTCGAGTTAACATCGTGGAAGACCACGTGTTATTTAACGCGACTTTTCTAACCGTTGTCGTGACTAGGGTGGAAAATATGAAAAAATATAACGTCAGATATCATTATGGGACAAACCTTAGGTTGAGGTGCACTATGTGATTTGATGGATACTTTGGGGGGATGGATTGTAATTTGGTATAATTATCAGGAAAATATTATCCTTACAAGACTTAGTAGTTGTAAGGAAAGTTATAAAATTAGTTGTAAGGCTAGCAATGTTGTAATTATAATTTATATCATATTTAAATTTAAAGTTAAAAAAATACATTACTCTAAAAAAATGAAATTTAGAAGTTATTTAATTTATTTTGTTATCCTTCAATTTCTTCCATCAACCTCATCTCTCATAACCCACCACCATTACCACCACTACCACCTCAAATAACATCATTAATTCAAAAGTCAATTATTTTTATTTTTATTTTATTTCTTTGTCTAATTTCTTACTCCATTCAAATTAACACATGTGCAAAACTCATCATTTATACACCCACCACCACCAGAACCTTAAATTTCACTATTTACAAACCTAAATTCAATTTTTTTGAATTTTTAAATTTGATGATTGAAACCCAAACCCATATGAAGATTTGAAAAATTGATGATTTGGAAATCTAATAATATCGTATTCCACACCTAAAACCACCACTGCCTTGGTACAATCGCCCCCACCACTACCCCTAATCACCACCACCAGAATCCCTGCTACTACAGTATCACCACCACCAAGAAATTAAATACGTTCACATTGCCTTGCTAAAATGAAAAAATAAAATATATCTAGCTTCCATTAAATCGAACTGCTTTCTTCAAACGTATCTCCTATAAATTCTAGTGTTCTTCTCTAACAAAACGCAAAGATTTGTCAACGACGTTCTCCATTTTTTTTAATCTTCTCTATATTATGTCACCTTGCCTTAACGCATTTTCTTAGATTATTCACAAGTGATTATTAAGCATGCTACATAAGTGCCTAATATCTTGATACTCACCAACAAATGTATTATCATAGTTACATTTTTTCATATACCTCGAATAATATCTTTCCCAACCTATGATGTGTCACTTTCATACATAATTTTTATATTTGTCCGACTTTGCCCCCTCTCATTCATGAGTGTTAAAAACAGTAATGGAAAATCATACATGTTAGGATTATTTTGGTTATATTTCACTTGTGACGCAAAGTGAGATTTGATTATATTTTCATAATTTAGTTTGCCATTTGATATTTAAAATATATTTTAATTAAAATAATAAATAATTATTTCAATAGTTATACTTTGTCTCATTTTAAATTCAAAGGTGAAAAAAATGCATTACTCCAAAAAAATAAAATTTAGATTCTATTCAATTTATTATTTCATTCGTCACTTTTTTCCGTCAATCTCATTATTCATAGACTCACCACCACTACCACCTCAAATTTCACCATTAGCACAAAAGTTAATTTTTGATTTGATTTTATTTCATTTTCTAATTCCTTACTCCTACCTTGAATGTAACTCATTTGCAAAAGTCATCATTTATAGACACACCACCACCACAACCTTAAATTTCACTTTTTACAAACTCAAATTCATTTTTTTAATTTTTCAAATTTTCAAATGGGATAATTTCACTTTTGATGCTCCAAGCAAGATTCATTTTCATATTTGGTACCCCAATTACCTTGGTCATCAAAGTTCATCATAGTTGTTTCTCATTTTAATCCTTTTTGATACTTTCCGTCACTTGGGTGTCAAATCTAACGCCTAATTTGCTAGAGAAGGTTAGCAGCAAGCCGGCTTTGTTGAATACCTGATTTACAACCCACTTTCTTCCCTCAATTCTCTCAATTTCTTTTCCAATTTCATCATCTTCTCATTCGATCCTTAATCTTAACTTCCCTCCAAATTATTTCCAACATTTATCTCTTATTCATTCCCCTTCCAACATTTAAGCTTCAGTAGCATCAACCACGGTGGTTCTACCGATTATTTGCACGCTGGGAAAAAACACTTTCTTTGGTGGCTCAAGCTTCTTGGTCGCATCTCCTCCTCCATTATCAGCCACCTTTGTCTCCTCTGTTTTGATTTCACCACCATCTTGTCCTTTTGCATTTTTCAATCTCTTCTCATTTGAATTGTTCGTAGCCTCTGCTTCCTGCAATTTGAAATCTTCAACTCTCACCCAATTCTAAAAGTAAAGTAAAATTTATATAGAAATAAAAAGACTTACATTTTAAGTTCAAATTATCCAAAACCTTTTTGGCTTTTCCCCTTGAAGCAACTTTTCTCTTTCTTCAATTCAAATTGTTTTGACTTTTTGATCCAGTTTCCCCACTTTGAATTTACTTAGAAATAGAGGATTTCTCATTGGAATTCGCATCAAAACTTAATAATTTACTCAACTTTGTATTGGAATCCAAAATTGATCCATTGCCAGATCCATGGCCCAAACCTGATTTCCATTGGATGTTGTCCTTGAGCTTAAGTTTGAGCTAAATTCATATTCTCTTGAACCACCATTGCCACAGGTGATCTGTCAATTTTCAATGAAGGACTACTCGAAACTCGAGGTAATCTTGAATTCTCAATTACTGAAACACTATATCTGAATTGAAATTCCTGGCTATTTAGTCCCAATTGACTACTCCTACCATTAAAACAACGACTACCGAAGCAAGAGAGCTTTGCCGCCCTTTCCACAAACCTAGGGCCAAATTTGGTGACCTCGAGATAGGCATTGGCGACAGAAAGGGAGACGGTTTGAAGTGGAGAAGCGATGGAATTTTGGCATTAAGGAAATCGTCTATCTATGGCGAACAAAAGTTATAAGAGCTGGTGTTCAATAATAGAAATTTGATGTAATTATGGAAAATCCAGATGAAAGTATTATCCCAAAATGAATTTGAATTGTTGAATTGTTTAAGAACTACATGATACATGTAGATTATTTAAAAATGTAGTATAAGAACATGGGAAACTATGGAGTGAGATTTGGGTGGGAGATAATGAAATGTGGGTTTCAATATGATTGCAAATGTGTGGGGTTTAGGTTGGAGAGAGAGGGAGAGAGAGGAGATTTGTGTGGATGATGTAAGATAAAGCAACAGAAAAAACAGAGCGTACAAAAAAACAACTATGATTTACAGCTTAGCCGGTCACTAAACTGAGATAACAGGTTAGCCTTTAAACCTTGACAGATAAGTGACGGAAAGTACCAAAAGTGTTGAAAATCATAAACGCTTGTGATGAACTTTGATGACCAAGATAATAAGGGTACCAAATGTGAAATTGGGTCTTATTAGGGGTACCAAAAGTGAAATTATCCCTTTTCAAATTGAAACTGAAATCATATGGATCTTTGAAAATTTGATGATTTGGAAATCGCATAATGTTGTATTTCATCTGAACCACCACTGTCATCTTTACAATCACCGTCATCACCGCCCCTAACACCACTATCCTTGCAGTCGTCAACACCGTTATCACTATTACCAAGAAACACACTCACATCGCCTTGCTCAAATGGAGACATAAAATATCTTTAACTTTCGTTTAGTCGAATTTCTTTCTTTAAACATCTCTCATTTCTTAGTTCCAATACATTTTTTGTGCACATTACTAAGTAAGGAGAAAATATAATTTTAGGATGAGACTACGTACTTAAAAGGATGTCGGTTGGTGACAACCTATTTCAATAAAAAGAGAGTTGCGGTAGATGAAAGAAGTTCAATGAAGAGGAGCAAGCAAATGAAGACAAAAAGATGTTAGAGATTTGGAACCTAGTTATGAAAATAAGTAAAATATTTTAAATCAAGTTATCTGCGATTACTAACATTGGTTTTGTTTGTAATATCTATAAGTTAGGGACCATTGATAGTTTTAAAAGTTGTTGTAGTAGTCTGAAAATTTAAAGAAGTCATTAGTAGATTTTAACATTCTTTTCTAATAGAACGTATAGATTCATCAATTGGTTCTTCATTTTCTTTATCTTCTTGACATTATGACACATTTTTTTAACCCGTTTCTCTTAGCTTATGCATGGGTAATAACTAAATACGCTACAAATTTGCTTAATAGTTTGATACTCACTAACAAATCTATCATTACAGTTACAATTTTCTATATACATCAAATAATATCTTTCCCGAACATATATATTTAAGAAATAAAGAAATAAAACTATATTATTTTTAGTTTCAAATATTTTTTTAGTTTCAAATAAAGTTTTAGTCTCTTGAGTAAATGTATTTTTGTCATTTTAGAATATATTGGACGATATTTGTAACAATAATGGTAAGAGGGGGAAAATGATAACAAAATCAAAAAACAAGACGAAATGAATAGAATTCAATAATGTAGGACCTAACTTTAAAATAGATACAAGTCAAGGGATCAAATTATTATTTAATTATTCATGGAATTAATTAGCCTATGACAAATTTACTTGTTCAAACTTAATTAATAGTGAGTGATTTATTATAGTTAGGGCTATTTTTGTCCAAACATTACTTTTTGTCATGGTAAATTTACTTGTTTTGTCCTTAATTAAATGGTGGTTAGTTTATTTGGTGAAGGATTATTTTTGTCTATCAATTAAATTGTAAGAAACAAGCTTGACTTTTATAGTAATATATATATATATATATATATATATATATATATATATATATATATATATATATATTATTTTTTTAATGGCAAATGTGATTTTAACACAGCCCAACATAGCAATTTCCCGCCTAAAGCATCTTGCCAAATATAGAAAGTAATCTTTATACAATAAATAGTTATCCCTACCTTGAAAATATACTTCTTCTTTTTTTGAAATATGAAAAGTTGTCTCCACTTTGGAATATGCAATTAGTTGGAATATGAAAAGATGTAATCAATACAACACATGTATTTGAACATACAGAACTTAAACATCTCATTTTTTTACTGCATTTATATTGCAAGTTGCATTAAACATCCAAATATTTAACTTCGAAACCCGGATAATGCATACAATGGAAATGGTAAAGTCCATCATAAATCCACCCAATTTTAGCGGTTGAGAATCATCAACATATAGCCTTTAATTTGTTTTCATTTTGCTTGAATATAATTTAATTACAAAAGATACATGTATGTCCCTTCAACGCACGAGTAAAAAACTAGTTGCTATTAATAGTACATGTTATCTCAACTTTTTAAATATTTTTTGTTATGTATGTTTTTATTTGATAATTTTATGTTAATTGGTAAATGGACGCCCATGCCCATTACACCCCACCCATTTATACACATATTAATAAGGACAAATTATAAGTCGATACATATTTTAAAACGTGTTTTCAAATGAATCCAGCTACTTTTTGGACATATCTTTTAGGAGGTACAATTTTGGGGTGAAAGTACGTCACTGCCTTTTATGTCGTAGTAGATGTGCGGGAGGGGGATATTTCGTTCTAGTTACAGAGCATAACCTGTAGAATTCTTGTTTATGGAGGGATCTATGTATTTTGAATATTTTGTTTGGTCTATAATCGAGACATTAATCTTGGAATGTTGCTCGTGGATGCAGAGATGCATTAAAGAGGCAATAGAGACTCGAAATATTGTGTACAACTTACAGTGGCCTACAAATGGAGGACGCCTTCTCGTGGCTGAGTTTGTAGACCCCCAGGAAGTTAAGATTCGGGTGGAGGCTCCTCCTTCATCTCTCGCGACTCTTGTTAGCCCTGCACCAAGCCTCCTGCCTCCTCATGCAACCACCACAGCCCTCCCCTCATCTGCAGGTTCGGAGGCAGTATCTTACACCTTCATCACCACTCCCACCACCACCACCACCACCGTTGTCTAATCAACCCCCAGTAAGGGAACGTCTACTTCCACCCCCTCATCTATTTCCAGAGAAAGTGGACCCGCCGATTGTCATTCTTGACGATCTATTCAGGAAGACTAAAGCCACTCCTTGCATCTATTACATGCCGTTGTCGATGAACAAGTTGCAATAAGCTCAAGGCCTGTAAAACCATTAAGCAATAGGGATTAGGTCGTTACTTAACCAAGTTGTGCTCTTCAATGGATAGCTTAGCTGAGTATGTAAGATAATGGTAAGAAAGTATCATATAATTGCGTCTTTGTGGGTCCGCAGGTGTTGCTTGTAGGAAGGAACTATTTCAGCAAAGGTGGTACAGGAGGAGCTGATTCGTCGTTGGATTTCGGTATTCCTGGGGGCTGTTTTCGGTTGAGAATTATATGAAAATTGATTTTGAACCTTCTAAGTTGAGATTTCCTTTTGAGTCAAAGAAACCAACATTATCGTTGTCTATTTTTCTAGCAAGTCAGAGTTCCAGCCTAGTTAAAGATAGCATCAATAACGATGAGTTATTCTCATTCATGTCTTACAAATTTGAACTGATTTTCTGTTCACATAGATCCGAGGATGTGTATGTACTTCTGGCACACTATATCATTGATCGTTTTCATCATCATTGTGCTAGAAGTCATTCTGTTATGTTGGCTCTAAACTGTAACTGTTCTGGTTTCTTGTGTTAACAGTTCTGATGTCTGTCCTTGGCATCAGTATTATTGGATTTTTTTTGTCTTGAAAAAACTGTGTTAACAGTTCTGATGCCTGTCATTGGCATCAGCATTATTTGGATTTTTTTGTCTTGAAAAAACTGTGTTAACAGTTTTGATACCTAGCATTGGCATCAGCATTATTGAATTTTTTTATCTTGAAAAATTTGTGTTAATAGTTCTAATGCCTAGCATTGGCATCAGCATTATTAGATTTTTTTGTCTTGAAAAACTTGTGTTAATAGTTCTGATGCCTAGCATTGACATCAGCATTATTGGATTTTTATGTCTTGAAAAAACAGTGTTAACAGTTCTGATACCTAGCATTGACATTAGCATTATTAGATTTTTTTTCTCTTGAAAAAATTGTGTTAATAGTTTTGATGCCTAGCATTGGCATCAGCATTGTCGGATTATTTTTTTCTTGAAAAAACTGTATTAATAGTTCTGATGCCTAGCAATGGCATCAGCATTATTGATTTTTTTTATTTTTATTGTCTTGAAAAAATTATGTTAACAGTTTTGATGTGACCCTAAGGGATGGCTCCATGGTAAAGTTGAGACTTTACAAAATGTGAGGTCTCCGCTTCGATCCCTTCCCATGCACCCTTAGGGGAAAGGTCTAAAAAAATAATTTAAAAAAAAAACATTATTGGATTTTTTTTGTCTTGATAGTCCGGATGAGATTTGTCTTCATTAATGACATTTTTGTCATTTGGCAACCAATTTGTAATTATATAAAATGTTGTCTTGATGGCCGGATGAGATTTGTCTTCATTAATGACATTTTTTTCATTTGGCAACCAATTTGTAATTATATAAAATGTTCAAAAAATTGATGGACCTAGATGAAACATGTTTCTAAAATTGTACCCACTTGAAATTTGTCCTATTAATAAATTGGCACTCACTTGCCCATCCATTTAAGCTCGTCATCCACATGGGCTGCCTACACCAACTTATTTGCCACCTATAATTATAACCCTCTGCTCATGGTTATATTATTCAGCCCAAAAATAGTCGTGCTAAACTGGTGATATAAACTGTCCCAGAGATTTGGACATACGAGGGATGAAAAACTAGTACTCTGAATCGATGAAGATACATGCTAAATTCCGGCCATAACTGTCATGTCTAGACGATGCAACATGCATGTCCTGCCTTAGCCTTAGTGTCATGTTCCTCGAGAAACGAATGTTAATTAAAGTTTGATCTACTATCTACTATGTACTACTACTATAAAAGTTTTGGTTGTTTCTTACAACTTAATGTATGGAAAAAACTAATCATGCACCTAATAAACATCCACAATAGAATTAAGGTTAAACAAGTAAAATTTGTCATAAGTAGAAAATAATGTATAGAAATAAATAACCCTAGATTTAATAAACTATTCACCATTAATTATTGCTAAACAAATAAATTTGCATGGGCTAATCAATTCCTTGAAGAATGAAATTGAATTTGGTCCCTCAACTTATACCTAACTTTAAATTAGATCATACATTTTTTAATTATATTCATTTTGTCTCAAATGTTGATTTTTTTTGTCATATTCCCTCTTCATGTCATTACCATTACAAATGTCATACAATATTTTTGAATATCACGAAAATACACTTACTCAGTTAAGAGAAAAAACAATATGATTTACCTTTTTAAATTTGTTTAACATTTGTTACAGTGAAATTTTGACTACGACAAGCAACTTTAAAATACTATCATATTGGTCCCTAAGCTATAGATCTTACTAACAAATGTCTATTCAGTTAACTAAATAATTTTTGTTATGACCATATTTCTCTTTCTATATAAGTGTGGGTGTTTTCTTACATACAAATTAGTGTATAGGCAACAATAAAGATAATCAACCTTAAATTTTGTTTTAAAAAAACAAAATGCATAGACAAAACTAACCATGCACCTAATAAACATCCACAATAGAATTAAGGTTAAGCAAGTAAAATTTGTCATAAGTAGAAAATAATATATAGACATAAATAACCCTAGATTTAATAAACAATTCGCCATTAATTATTGCTAATCAAATAAATTTGTATGGGCTAATCAATTCTTTGAATGATGAAATTGAATTTAGTCCCTCAACTTATACCTCACTTTAAATTAGATCCTACATTTTTTAATTATATTCATTTTGTCTCATATGTTGATTTTTTCTGTCATATTCCATCTTCGTGTCATTACCATCACAAATGTCATACAATATTTTTGAATAGGATTAAATAATTATTTGTCCCTGAACTATACCAATATTATGCTTTTGGTCCCTGTTCTTTTTTTGTAATGTGTTTGGTCCTTAAAGTAGGCTTTTAGTAAGAGATTACCCCTGACGGGGTTACCGTCAGTTTTGCCGTTATGTTTTTTTTGAAAACCCAAATATACCCTTATGTTTAGCGAGCTAACATATACTAAACCAAACACTGTCTATGACTGGAAACATGAACCACGCTTCTTACCTCCTCCGCTCCGGCCAGCTCCACAAAATGAATCTTAACAAAGTCGAAGGTCTCTTCCATCACCACCTGGACCAACACAACCAACTTCACCACCACCACCACCCGATCAACGAATCATAGCCGTTGATTTTAGATCACCACCACCACGAGGTGCCGTTAAATTTATGGGAATTCGTGCAGTTCCATGAAGACGACGAGGACGACTCCGTCAGCCACACCTCCTCCGACGCCGATGGCCCTAACTCCATCGTTGAACACCCTCGCCCTCCCTCTCAACCACCACCCCAACAACAACCAAACGGCGTCGTCTGCGAAAAAAGTTCAAATTCAAACCCTAAAATCCAGTACATTAGCCCGGAGCCCCACATCTCAACCCAATGGGGATGGATGAAGACGACCGAAACTGAGGTTTAACGGGAGATCAACAGCAGTTACCAGTTGGAGCGCCAAAATTTCAGGCAGCCGGCGGATATGGTGGGCGTGGAAGTTACCGGCGCTTGGAGGGGAGGTGGTTGTGGAGAATTTGGGCGAGGGAAATGGCAGCTACTGTGATAGCACTGGAGATGGATGAAGAGGTTCTGGAAACTCATCTGAGGTAGAATGGTGGCTTTAGCCGGAGATGGAGGGCGCTGGGGCTTGAGAAAGAAGGGTGAAATTATCTCCAAAGCCTTGCTTCATTCTCCTAGCACCAAAATTGTCTTTCCTGAAGACATGCCAACCCCTTCACCTGAGCCTGAAGCCCAAGTTCCAGCATTTCCTATGGGTGTCTTTTTCCCACTTGACCCTGAGGATGCTGACATCCACACTTATCAGTTATTCTCAAATGTGCCTGAATCTTCTCAGCCACCTGCTCCAGAATCTGCAACCCCTGGTTCTCTCTCTCTGTCAACCAAGCTAGACCTTCTGTATACCCATCATTTGCACATGAAGTCAGCCTTCACTCACCATACCAGCCAGCTTGCTACACTTCAACAGCAAGTAGCTTCTCTGCTTCCAAATCTTACCCAGATCATCACCACCGAGGTGCAAGCTGCCATTGCTTCTGGTGCCCCTCGTGAAGCTCATATGGATGACTGGAGGACCATATTACTTTACCAGCAAGAATGGTCCTACTGTGCCTTCAATGTTGAAGCAGCCCTGCTTCAAACCATTCAGGAGGAGAAGAAGCAGAAAGCACGAGCTGATGCTTACATGGCGAAAAGAAAAGATTCTCAAGATTCTGCGTCGATGCTGATCAGCCGGTGACTCGGTGACGGCGACAAAGAACCAGAAGCTGAAGCCCAAGCAGAACCTCAAGCAGAAGCTGAAGAAGGCAACCAAGTACATGCAGATCCAGTAACTGAAGAAGGAACCCAAGCTGAACAAGAACAAGTGCAGGAACATGAAGGCTGCTTGGCCCGATAGAAGGCGAGTTGGTCCATCAGTTGAAGTAGACAAGAACAACTGAAGGATCCACACCAGCCAACTGGATATCTCATCTTTCTAAACCTTGAACAACTTTTAAACTCTTGTTTTACTTGTAGCTTACATTTGGCATTTTTTTTCTTAAGTTTTCAGTTACCCTTCCTCATATATTATCTGCTTGATGTACTAACATCTCTGTTGCAGGAACTTAAATTTTTTTTTGGGCTTTCTGCTTTCAAGTGAATGGTTTTAAGCAAATAGGAGGAGATTGTTGAATTTTGCATAAATAGATTTGCTTAAAATCATTCCACTTGATTGTCAGCCAAGAAACTCAAAGTAATATTTGGTCAGCTCGAAATTATTTTGTCAGCCATTCACTTCAGCCGACCTTAATGTTTATAGTGTCAGTTTACCTTTCCTTAATTGTTTAATCACATACTTGTACTAACACTTTCCTACTTTGTGTTTTTGGTAGATATACTGCTAGATAATATTTTCCAGGATCTTTTGAGATCTTGCATCTGCCAAACACATTTTCAAATTCAAAATGTGTTCCTAACGGGTTGCTTTTGAAGACTATCTATAAATACCCATTGGAAGCATTATTGAAGACAACGAATTTTACAGAAGTCAAAAGCCTACATACTATCAAGAAATTTCTCTGTGACTCTGTCTTCTTTAAAAACTTTAGCTAGATACTTTTCATTGATTATTTCTTTCTAGTTATTGTTTAGGCAAACACTGAGTGATTCATTTCAAAATATTTAGAATTCAGTCAGTTTGTCCCACGAGTTTGATTGTTTCTCAATCATTCTCCACAAACACCGGTCTTTTGTTGTACACTGATCCATTAGAGATCAAATAGATTTTTAATAAAATTAGTGCACTTCAAAAATCCAAGTCTGACCAACTTGGTAGTGGACGTAGCAGTTTATCTATGAACCACTTCAACTGATTTGTTAGCCGCTTCTTAAATCCTTGCAAACTGACTCTACACGTAAGAAGTTTTTCAACTAATTAAGTGTCAGTCAGTTAACAACAATTGTTCCCTTAATTGTTCAGTTAATTTGTATTTCAATTTCCTCTATATTTTCAGTGATCAACATTATAAACAACCTCTTTTGAAAAATAGTTGTGTCAGCCAGCTGACCAACATTTATCAGCTTAAGGATTTACAAGGTGTCAGCCAGCTGACCAATTCCTCAGCTAACTGATAAAACTAAGTTTTCCGCTGCCAATCCTTTAAGTTTTACAAATCAACCCTCAAAGTTTTTAAAGGCTATTCATCCCCCTCCCCTCTAGCCTTAACTGTTGCCCTCTGGACTTACAGTAAATTTGGGTTTTCAAAAAAAAAAACATAACGATAAAACTGACGGTTACCCCGTCAGGGGGTAATCTCTTACTAAAAACATACTTTAAGGACCAAACACATTACAAAAAAAGTACAAGGACCAAACGCATAATATTGGTATAGTTCAGGGACCAAATAATTATTTAATCCTTTTGAATATCACGAAAATACACTTACTCAGTTAAGAGAAAAAATAATATGATTTACCTTTTATAATTTGTTTAACATTTGTTACGGCAAAATTTTGACTACGACAAGCAACCTTAAAGACTATCACATTGGTCCCTAAGTTATAGATCTTACTAACAAATCTCTATTCGGTTAACTAAATAACTTTTTGTTATGACCATATTTCTCTTTCTATATAAAAGTGTGAGTGTTGTCTTACGTACAAATTAGTGTATAGGCAACAATAAAGATAATCAACCTTAAATCTTGTTTAAAAAATAACAAGAAATTTTTTAGGTAATCAACCATAGATTTTAATGTAATGTTTCTAAAATACTTAAAATTTGTTCTTTTGAAATTTAGGTAGACATTACTAGAGGTGTATGAATTTTTTTAAACTACTGTAATAGATTTATTGGTGAGTATCGAGATATTAAACAAATCGGTAGCGAGTTTACTAATTATCAGTGAACAAACCAAGAGAAATGAGTTTTTTTTTATTTTTAAAAAAGCTATTGTTTAAGATGATGAAGAAAACAATGGAAAACACATTTTATGAATATGTGCATTTTGTCGGAGAAGAAAGAAAAAAATTACAGTTTTCTCCCTTTAATATTTGAATGCTACAAGTAACTCTTAAGACTAACATATATATTGGTACCTAACAAATACCTCCAATCAACTAATTAGGATTTTCACTATCCTTTAAATATTGAAAATTTCGAATAAACCCTAAAATATTGAGAAATTTATAGAACCCGTTATCCTACACATAACGTTAAAGTAAGTATGTTGTCTATAGTTATTTCATTTTGTAATATATGGATATATATATATATATATATATATATATATATATATATATATATATATATATATATATATATATTAACATTGAAGTAAGTATGTTGTCTACAAATTAACCCCTACTAATAATATTTACACATTCTTCTGTTTCCCTTTGTATGATTTATTACCATATCTCATATATTACATAAATTGCAGAGCTGGGAGAGAGAGAGAGAGAGAGAGAGAGAGAAAGTTTGAGAGATAGATAAAAGATGAATTTTTTTTTTAGAAACTGCAACAATTATAAGAGTGGGTAATAAGTATATTAACCTTACATCTTGAGATTATGTTTTCAATATATTTCAAAATTGTTATGATGAAATTGTTGCAGATATTACTAAAGTTATATGTATTCATTTAACTATAATAACATATTTGTTAGTGCGTATAGAGATACTTAGGAAATCATTGACATGTTTAGTGATTATCAGTGAACAAATTAAAAAGAAATGAGTTACGAAAAGAAGCTATACTTTCAAGATGATGATGGAAAAATGAAAAATACAGTATTTGTTGGAGAAGATAGCTAAAGTTTACAGTTTATTGCATTAAATATTTTGATTATTACAAGTAGCCTTAAAATGAACATATTGATACATAACAAACCACTAATCAGTTAACTAAACAATTGTTGTTAGGATTTTCACTATCCTTTCCTTGCAGAAATTTTTGAATAAACCCTCATATGTTAAGAAATGCACAAAAAACCCATAGATACATATTAATGTTAAAGTAAGTATATTATCTTTGATTATTTTATTTCTTAATATGAATATATAACTTTTAAAAAATAAATAGAAAATTTACTATTAATCAGTTATCTTCAAATTAACCATATTATGAATACTTATATTTTTCGAAGTAAGGTCACCTAATTTGAAAATGAGATTTCAATTTTGTTTTAATTTTGTATAAAAAATAAATATAATTAATGAAATTTCTTTAATTATTAGATTTTGAAAGCTTTAATTCTATTTATCCTCCTACTAGGTACGATAATACACTATTAAAAAAAGTGAGGGTCTATTTTCACTACAATTTTTACTTATCCAATACTTTACTATTTATTGCATCAATAAAACACATGTTTGGACAAAATTACCCCTTAATTATTTTCCTTTGTTAAGTTATCTAACAATGTTACCTACATAATTTTCTAAGTAAAAAAATATCAAATGATATTTGGTTACCGTCTACATAAACAACATAATTATTTATTTTTTTATTTTTCCTAAATGTTATATCCATAAAATTCGTGGCTAGAGTCACGTTACATAATAAAAAACTAATATAAAAAATTATCAACCGAATATTAAGGAAACATGAGATCGTTATTTACTTAAATTAAAAAAAAAGAATTAGATGAATTACCGGCGATAATTTTTTTAAAAAATATCCAATAGTTAAATCATATTTTGATACCATATAGTAAACCTTTGTACATTTTGCCTACCATAACAATTGATTCTAAATATTAACTATGAATAGATTAACCGATAATCAATTCAATATCAACCATATTATTATTATTGAATTTATGTTAATACAAAAATAATGTTTAAATCAAATTAATATTTTATTAATTAAGTATCACATAATCCCTTCGTTTTAAAATAATTTTCTTCCTTTTTTTTTCTATTCTAAAATAATTGTCTTCTTTCATAACTTTCCTTTAAAAAAATATTTTTACTACTTTACATTTACTTTTCTACTTCTATTATAACCACACACAAGGGCATTAAAGAAAAAAATCACACATTACACCAATATTTACAATACAATCAATTACTTTTTCTTAACGGTGTGTCTGGTAAAAAAGGAATATAATTTAGAAATAACAAATATATTGCTCAACTTCAAATAACAAGTAATTAATTAATAAGTAGTTTTGTCCAAGCCTACATAAGTTAAAAGTAATAACTAATAATGTGGTAGATAAGTAAAAAAATGTAGTAAAATAGCATTTCACTAAAAATCATTAACAACACATGCGACATGCGTGCAATGCGACATCGTGCAATGCGTGCAATGACTAGTTCAACAAAAATTGAGATCGAGTTGAGACGAAATGGTTTTGACTCCTTGTATGCATACACACTATCTGGATTTCGGACAATTGAACTTCAAGTTGTTGGCATTTGTATTTATACATTCTTAGTTTTGTT
>JABEVN020001236.1:0-25791 GCA_013146195.2 Codonopsis lanceolata | reverse complement strand
ATGAAACACCACATTCATTAAATCCATAAAGATTGCAGGTGCATTCGTCAAACCAAAAGAGCATAACCACGAACTCATAATGGCCATAACATGCGAAAGGTTGTCTTAGGAACATCCTCTCGAACTCTCAACTCATAATAGCCACTCCTCAAGTCAAACTTGGAATAAACAAGCGAGCCTCGAAGTTGATCAAAGAGATCATGATGTGTGGCAAGGGATACGATTCTTGATAGTAACTGGTTCAGCGCTAGATAATCTATAAAGCAAGTAAACTACCATCCTTCTTTCTCACAAATAACACCGGTGCACCACGGTGACACACTCGGTTTAATGAACTCTCTATCTAGAAGTTCTTGCAACTGCTCTTTCAATTCTCTCGACTCCGGCTGGAGCCGTGCAGTAGGCGCTCTAGATATAGGCGAGTTCTGGCAAAAGCTCAATCGAAACTCTAACTCTCTCGGTTGGGAGGCAATGCATAATCGGTAGAAAAAGACATCGGAAATTCACTAACTACAGGAACATCTTCTAATTTAGCGAGTCGAGACAACTAGTATCAAGCCACCAAGCTAAATACCCGTCTGACCGAGATAGAGTTGTCTAGCACGTAAAAGAAATAACATGTATACCTTTCATAGCATGATCACCCATAAACACGAACTCCGGAATACCGGGCATAGCAAAAGTGACTCTCTTACGGACGGCAATCTACTAAAGCATGATTTGCACAAAGCCAATCCATACCAAGAATCACATCAAAGTCTCGAATAGGCAATACTACCAAATCAACATGCAAGACTCGATCATTAACAAGCATCGTCACAATCTCTATAAACCTCGGCCAGCCAATAAACATTCACCCAGCTGGTGTAGACACCTCAAGCATGTAAGGCAAGCGGGGCGGGCAATACACATAAATGCTCATGAAATGTGATGCGACATAAGAATGAGTAGAGCAGGGATCAATAAGAACTTGAGCTCTATGGACCAGAAGGCAGAGAGAGAATACCTCCGATCACACTGCGTGTAGACTCGGGAACACCTTGCCGATCAAGCAAAACACGAGCTGCGCCTTGGGGCGCCCCATCACTATCTCTTTAGATCCGGATACTTTGACGAACCAACGGTTGCGTCGCTCTAGTCTTAGGACAATCTCGAGGCGATGACTAGAGATCTCCACAGAAGACAAGAGCCAAGCCTAGATGCGACCTTTGCTCGCTAGAATGCCCAATCTTATGGCAATAAGAACAAGTCAAAGGTCCACTACCCCGAGTCGGCTCATTGCTCCGAGGAGTAAAAGCACTACTACGCACGATCTCTGCCTAAATCGCCCACTTTACTTCGCCTATTCGATTATTAAAACGACGATTGCCCGATGGCTCGGATCGATTTCCGAAGACCGACCTCTCCCTCGAATGCTATGAAGTCACCCGCGAAGACCCGCCGGTAAGACTCTGGCTCAATGTCCGCTTCTATCTCATAGCACACGATCTACTCCGCCTCCGATAATCCTCCAACCGAGAGATAACAATTGTCTTCCTAAACTCGCCTTCAACCCCTTCACAAACTTATGAGTCATGTGTCTCTTATCCGCACCGATGTGCACAATAATCCGGATAATTCTGAACTTAGCGCGAATACTAGCCACGCATTATTGCTCCCTCTCCAAATCCTAGAACTCTTTCTCTGCCGTCGCCTAACCACAACAGCACGTAAGAAGCCCTAACCCGTCTCAAAGTTAGGCCACTTGAGCCACTCTGTTCAACTCCCAACTATCACGTAGAACCTCCCACCAATGATTGGCGGCTCCTCTAAGCTTATACACGCCTAATACAACCTTCTCCTCATCCGTACAGTCCAGAACTGCAAAGATCTTCTTCACGTCCTCTAGCCATAACTCGGCCATACTAGCATCTGATTCTCCTTCAAATGATGGAGGCTTCATTTTCAAGAACCTCTCTAAGATAGTATTATTTCGCAACCTTGCTTCAGGTATAACTTCATTCCTTGGTGGTGATACTCTCGCATTCGGTTCTGGGATTAGCGGCGGTGGCGGTGGCAGGCACATTACGATGACACGACCTATTCGGCCATCTCGGTCATAAACTATGTCATCTTGGCGATACAAACCGCCATCGAGCATTCATGCCCACTGGATTCGGTGGTGGAGGTGGCAATTCCGCCTCGGGTTCATCGAGAACTCTCTGGGTGCCTCTACCTCGGCCTACGATGCGCTCTAGGATTCACCATCAAGCACCTATAAGAATAACTCGGCGTTAGAACATCACACAAGAAACAACCCACCTAGGCCATGGAACCTATCCTGACCAATAGCTAACGAGAGCTCTTATACCAACTGTGGCAACCCCGACCCCGGACCCGAGATGGAACCGCGAACCGGAGCGCCAAACAAGACAAGACAAGAGGGACAAGAAAGGAACGAACATGCAAGGACTCAAAATATTTTAAAACTGACGTGACGCAACATTTCAGTCGCAAGAGGACTCGACACAAAAGGTCGATATTTTAAAATCATTTCACCTGATAAAACATTTAAGCAATAAATCCAAGTCTTTGGCGACACTACAGCCGGAACCCAAGCTAAGCAATAATTATGACAAGGAAATAAATAAGAGCTAATGGGATGCTCAGCGGAAGTCTATACGTAGTGAACGCTAACAAGATATACAAGGCACGGCTAACACAATTGCCGGCATCAAGAGAAGATAATTACTACAAGAGTTAAATACTACAAGTAGCTAACAAGATACACGAGTACAAGTCTATACAATCCCAAGCATAGTCTAGATGACTAGCTTATACCCATCGTCCTTGCAAAATACAAAAGAAGAGAAGAAGACTTCTAAAACCACCTCTTCAACTGCAAAAGCCTGATCAAAGGAAAACTAAAGTATACGAGCACTGCGAGCCTCAATGGGAAGGTCTGTCTGCTTTAGGATCTAAAAAGAACGTGAGGGAGCGGGTAAGTCATAAAGACTCGTAAGCTATCAATCATGCATGACATGACAATATGCAACACGTTAGGCAAGACAATATTACAAGTATGTAGATCAAGTATATGAGATGCACATTATTGCACATAGTTCACATAATGTGAGGATATAGAGCTGGGCCGCTTCGTAGACCTGCAAAACAGACACCTTCATGACGTGCATGAATCGATGGGTGTGATAATACATCGATCTTCCGAGGGTATGCTCGGGATAAACACGAAGTCAATCTCAATGGTCGCGTATTGGTTGGCCAAAAGCTCTTCCCATGTGGCCGCCAGCGGTGGAGGGTGTGTGACATGATCAAGTACGCCAGCTGGACTCATGCAATGCCAAGTAGTATTTACTCAACAATGGTTAGTATGGAACGAGTCCGACAAGAGCATCCTCGTTCAAGACAAGTATATAATCTCATCAATAAACAATCAAGATGGAGCTCGACAAGAGTGAACTCAATATATCAAGTATGCATTTATTATGTCATAAAGATACAAGCATGATAGTCAATCCATTTCAAGAGTCTAGAATTAGTTTTCTAGTGTAACGCATGCAATATCGTCGTAGGGATTGATCATTGAGCCGGTATTGTTCAATAGCTCACTAATGTCGACTCCATTGAGTCATTTCTATAAATCCAAGCTTGTAGAGTTAAAATACTATTTGCATTTCAAACTCTTTTCTAAGTTATCACATCGATTAATCTAGGTCATTAATCCAATAACAACCATAGCCAAGAATAAATTCAAGTCCCCAATTTATGGAACCCTAGAATCACGTTTCCCAAATAATGGTCGAAAGTCTATGGCCCAAGAATAATAGTTATTTCTAATGTAGAGTAGAACACTTTTTCTTCTAGGCGTAGTGTCCAAATCACGACATTTACATTCATGGTCTATAATTCCAGATTTTCAAACTTCTCAAAAATACTCCAATATCATGGTAGAAATCAAGGAGAGCAATGATTTAGACATGAGAGAAGGGAAGCAAGAGGGGGTAGCATGTTATCTCTAACATGGACCTAAGGGAAATCGATAGCTTACCTCAAGCCAAGCAAAGACGAAGCAAGAAAAACTAATCGGTGACAATCGTTCGTCTCGGCGGCGGCTACGCAACGGCGGTCTCGGAATCGCAAGTGGGTTTTGAAATATCTTGGAAGCAAATTCTCACGCACGTATCTCACCAAGACTCTCACGCACAAGTTCTCTCCAGACAAAAGAAGAAGAAGAGAAGAAATAGATCGTAAAATGAAAGACTAGAGCTGATGTAGTGTAGATCAGCTTGATTAGTTGTTAATGAGAAACACTTGTCAAATGATGAGTGGTAGAAATAGGTTTAGAAATCTTAATTAGACTTAGATTAGGCTAATAAGACTCTAATACAAGTGGTTTAAGTCACTAATGGTAGAGGTTTAGTAAGGGTAAGATCGTAAACAGCCAAATGTTGCAGAAAATCCCGTTTTGCTGGAATTCTTCTCTGTTCGGTTGTGATGGCCGAACTTCCATCATAATGTTCGGTTATGGTGGCCGAACAAAGCCCAAAATGTTTGGTTGGCAGTGTAGAACGATTCCTCAGGTCATACGTTAGGTCAAACAGGTCCAGATTTGCACGTATAACGCGTACAAGGCATATACAACTCAAAGAAGCATTAGAATGAGTATCAAGGGTCTTAAAAACAATGATAAATGTCTCTCAAGGTCTTGGCTAAGTCTAAAATATCAAAGCCCGAGCAAGAACAAGTCAATCTAGAGCATGCAAGGCAATAGACGTTCGATACGACAATTACGGTTCGATCAAGAAATGCAATCGAGTCAATCATGTTAGGGATACTACTAGCATGTTAAAAACATATTCTAATCATGTTAAACAAGTAAGAAAGACAAGTATACAAGTAGGTTTCGGGTTCTCACAGGCTGCCTAGGGCCCCCCAGTTTTTACACCCCAAAAGGCCCCCCCTAATATTTTTAGCTTAATATATATAAATCATATTTTGTTATGGATGATTATTTTGTTAGTTAATTATTTTGTTCATTTTCTCCATCTTAAAATTATTGTCATGATTTTAATTTTCTTGCATGTCCCAATTTTTTTTGTCTAGTTTGAAAGTTTTTTAGGACAACACTTTTACCGTATGGCTCTTAATTTTTCTTCATACTTTAATTATGAGGTACATGAATATGAGTTTTAAAGAAAACTACACATCATACCACTATTAATAATCAAATCAATTGTTTGTCCTTCATCCGTGTATCAAATAAAACAGATTTTGAGCATGCGGGAGTAGTTTTTATTGTGAATAATTTTGTGTTTAAATATTTATTAGTTAGTGAGTCTATATAAGGGTGCATGTGCTATTGTTTATTGATTTCAAATTTTTTAGGTGCTTAATGTTTTATTAGCTTTTGAAATAACTTTAAAACATAGACCTGAGAAAAAAAACAATGTATTTGGTCTCAAACCAAAGTTTTTAATATTTTTAACATATATTCCTTCCGTCGTCCTAAAATTATTATCTTGCTTTCTTTTTTTTTCATATCCCAAAATAATTGTCTTGTTTGAAACTTCATTTTTAGGAAAACACTTTTACTACTTTACTCTTACTTTTCATTCTATTTTAATTAGGAGTCACATACACATGTGCTTTAAAGTAAACTACACATCAAACAAATATTAAAAATTCAGTCAAATATCTTTTCTTAAACCGTGCATCAAGGTAACCCAGACAATAATTTTGGGATGGGGGGAGTATATGGTTAGGGCCTAGTTTTTTGAGTTCGCCTAGGACCCCCAATCTCAGGGCCCGGCACTGTATGATTCAATAGTACCCAACTCGCTCTTTTAGTCTCAAATTGGGTTTGCTAACATGCTTGGTTTATTTTTATATATTTCAGTCTAGTAAATATATATGTATATATATGTAAGGGAAAATAAAAGAAGACTTCTATTTATTCAACTATACAACAACAATAATAAAATGAGCTATTTATGTACACTATTTTATACTACTTTATAAACAAAAATAATACATTTAGGGAAATTGAGAATAACAATTATTTACATTATTATAAAACAAACTAACTAAACAGAAAAATATTATTTATGCCAAAATACAAACAGAGAGAAAAGAGTCTAAAGCAAGATAGGATAGGCTGTAATATATTCCAAAAAGAATAATAGATGGACTGGGGTGGTAAGAGAAGTCGAATTTCTTAGTGTTCATTAAGTTAACTGTCTTCTTTGATTTATGCAAGGTGCCTTATGAAAGATTGAATACGGAAAAAAGATAACCTAGGTGCGTTTAGAGGAATTTTACAGGAAAACAAACCATTAATAATATTTACAAGACAACACACATATACACACATCGCCTTTGCCTATTTTGGGGGAGAGCGCAGCATACCCGCATACACACAACAACAACAACAACATCACACAAAAATAAAAAGACTTCCTTTCTCGGGAGGACATGGGAAGCACACGTGAATCGCCTAAGCCTAGGCATACCAGGTTCAGATACTCACGCTTCAAGAGGTAGGTTTTGGACCTAATACTTTGTCCCGAAGATATTTATTTCAAAGTTTGTAAATAAAATATAGATATTTATAGTTTAGGGATCTGTAAATATTTTATTGTTTGTACATACTATTAAAGTTTGTTTTCCTTTTCTATCTATATTTTTAGTATAAAATAGTTATAGTTTCCTCCTGTTTGGTTAGTTTCTTTTTGTTTGTATGTATAATGTAAATAAGTTGTGTTGTTAAGTACAATTTTTATTCGTAAAATAGCTTATAAATTAATTGTTATTATTCTCTAGTTTTGTTATTTTGGTTGTCTTTTTGCTTTATTTTATTTAAGTTAAAATACAATGTAAGGTATTTTGCTTTATTCGTAAAATAACTTATACATATATATACACAACTATGATTTTTCTAGACTAAATGCATATATAAAATAAGTATATTAGCAAACCCTATTTTTGAGACCGAAATGGCAAGTTGGGTGACTAACCCCTTCCCAACTCATAACTTAGCCCCCGAACCCATATTTTTGGTGATTTTTTGTTTTTCTCTATTTACCATTTTAAATGGTAGTGGCGACTCTGTACAGACTTTCTTTAGAATCCACAATGAGGCTAAGCATATTGCACGTGCTTAAGTTTTAAAGTCACCCGCTTCTCACGTGAGGGGGTCAAAATGGGGTTCTCGCACCAACATATTTTTTTGGAACAATTTAGAAAGAATACTTTGGAGCCATGAAAAAAATGTAGGAGGAAGAAACAATGGAGCTGTGAAAAGGAGACACGGATAAGGACATCTTTGGAATTTGTTTTATGAAAGTGACATTTTTCGATTAAATTAAAGAAGATACTCCCTCCGGACCTATATATAAGCAAAAAAAATTCAAATTTTGGTGGACTTAAATATAAGCAAAAATCACCATATTAAACTCTACTCACAACTTTCAAAAAGTTTGGTACCAAAAATACCTCTTATTAATTCTTTTGTTTTTCAAGATGTGTGCACATTCCCTATACACAAAGAGCCACTAATTATAAAAGGAGCTATTATGAATTGATGACAATGAGCTAATATTGCATAAATTATCATCAGTTTTGAGTGGGATACTTAAGGGTATTTTAGTAAGTATACTTTTGTTTTGTATAAAATCAAGACAATTTAACTAATTTAACTTACTTTCTTAATCTGTGTAAAATCGGTTAGTTTTGCTTATATATAGGTCTGGAGTAGTACGTCTAAATGAATTAGATATTTGGGAAAGTCGACCGGCCCACAGTTTTCCCTTAGATCAGTTTTGTTAAATCAAACACAACTCATTAAAAATCAATAAAGTAAGAAAATTACAAGCCGGTACACCTTTTAAAATATGTTTTCAAATAAATCCAGTTATTTTTTAGACATATCTTTTAGGTACAATTTTAGTGCGAAAGTACATAACTACCCTCTGCTTTGAAGTTCAAGGTGTATTACTTCGATCCGAAACATTTCCAAACTTTGGAGTACGAGTTTGGGGAACAAGACTATCGGAGCACCTGAGTATTGCCACGCCAACTTCACCAAGTATTTCACCGCCAGTTTCTGGTCGAATCGGCGGTTTTACGCGCCATTTTATTTGGTCGAACCCGTGCTACTTCAACACCGGTGTGATGGTCATAGATCTGGATAAATGGAGGCGGGTCGGATACACTAAAAGAATCGAGAGATGGATGGAGATCCAAAAAAACAATTCAAGGATAGTGCCAAAGTCGCCGATTGACTCGGCCAAAAAGCTCGCGACGCCAGCAACAAGGCGATAAAGTTGAGGCAGAAGAAAGGAAAGGAGGTGGGAGAAGACAAAGGATTTTGGCAAAGGGATATCATGATGGGGGATAAATGTCAGCCGTTGGATTTCTCTGGAGTAATCTATTACGATAAAGAAGGGAAGCGTATGAGCAAGCTGCCCATGCGTTCTCCACGTTCGAGTCCGTTGCATCAATATGCTTAAACTGCGGGAAAGCCCTCCGATTGGAAGCTTAATGATATTCGGCTGGATGCCAAATGCGCCGGTCCCTTCATCTTCTCCGTTCTTACCTGTCCTCCACCAATTTCTCTTACTCTCGTTTTGCGCTCGACAAGGTCGAAATCGGGACCCCGCAGCATCCGGTTGAGCAAGGAGTCGTTATTAAACAGCCGGAGGTACGGACGGACAGTCTCAGTCGTCCCTTTCAAAGCTTTTAAACACTCTTCTCCAAGTTGTGAACAGCTCGGGCGGCAACAAAGTCAACAAAGTCACCTGATGCCAAGATTATGTTTGACAGGCATCAGCAATAGGCATCAGCATTTCACCTGATGCCAAGATTTGGCATCAGCAACAATTGTAGGCATCAGCATTTCACCTGATGCCAAGATTTGACATCAGCATTTTTGGCATTAACAATATTTTTGGCATCAGCAACAATTGTACGCATCAGCATTTCACCTGATGCCAAGATTTGACATCATCATTTTTGGCATCAACAATATTTTTGGCATCAGAGTCCTGATGCCTGGAATTAATCATCCTGATGCCAAGGCTTGGCATCAGAGTTTTCATTAATGACATTTTTGTCATTTGGCAAGCAATTTGTAGTTTTATGAAATGTGCAAAAAATTAATGGTCCTAGATGAAAACATGTTTTCAAAATTGTACCCACTTGAAATTCCCTCATAAAGTAATTCATTTAATACTCATTTGATTCAAAACCAAAAAACATTTCCAATGGTGGCCCAATTTCCAACAATTTTACATACTCCACCATCTTTATCTTCAACAACTTTACATACCCCACCATCTTCATCTCTATTAATTTAATACAACTAAAATAATTTGATATTATTTTGGACTAATATATAATTTGGTCCCTCGATTTAACCCAAACTTTAAGTTTGATCCTAGAGTTTTAAAACATATTAATTCGGTCCCTGGATTCGATTTTTTTAGTCAGATTCCCCCTCCTGCCGTTACCGTTACATTTTTCGTTTATTTTTTTACAATATGACTAAATTACCCTTAGGATTAATATATAATTTGGTCCCTCGATTTAACCTAAACTTTAAGTTTGGTCCTAGGATTTTAAAATCTATTCAATTGGTCCATGGATTCAATTTTTTCTGGTCAAATTGTCCCCTCCTACCGTTATTGTTACTTTTATCGTCCAAATTCTTTCAATACAGTCCGACATATTACCCTTATTAAAAAGTAACCAACCGACCAAGGGTTAACGGGTGTAAAGTGCATGTTAGCCCATGTCAACCGGCGTCGATTTGATGGTTTTAAGCTTAAAACGTGGTCGTTTCAAAAGATAAGGACATACATTGTTTCGTTGATTTGTGGATAATTTGGGTTCAACCAGTGATTCTCAAATCACCAAATCCTTATTTGATTTTAATCTGATTCTTCTTAACACCCATTGAAGAAAGAGATTTGTGTTTGATTTGATAGATAATTGTCATTGGCCTTGCTTTTAATATTTCCCATAAACAAGGGATGAACAAAAGACCCAAAAGAAATTACCACTAGACCACTGGTGCTTCATTTTTGTCAATTGCCGGTTTTATATTTTTAATGGCATAACCTGTTACTCCATATTCAAATGTAGATCAGTACTACATGATAAATACCATATAAATAGTTATTTTGTAACATTGGTATTTCAAGGAAAATGATATAGTAATTAGGGATGGACACGCAGTTCCAAAAATCGGAACAAAACACAATTTGGTTTCGGTTTCTCCATTCGTCAAACCGAGTACCGTCAGTTCTAAATTTTTCAAAAAAGTTACTCGCAAGTATTATTGGACTTGATCATAATAACAAAAATACTTAATCACAACTAATATATACTTACAAGTTACAATACAACTATACAAGTGGAGCATAATTATGTAAAACAACCGGAAATTTGAAGGGATCAGGCAGCGGTGCCACTGTCAATCCATGGAGAGAACTTGAGACTCAATCGCTATTTGAAATAGTTGAAAAGCTGTGGATATTGCTGAACTGAAGAGAAGGATTAGAAGAGGCTAAGATACGAGAGGGGAAGTGTTGAACAGAAAGCTGTTGATATTGCTGAACTGAAGAGTCTGTAAGCAATGAAACAGATGCGCTGTTTCCAGAATTCAGGGCTGTTTAAAAAAACGTGAGCAAAAGTCTCAGATTCCCCTTGCCGACAGCAGGAACAACGAGAGGCCATTTGAATACCTTTACGAATAATATTCTCGTCTATGGGCAGTTTGCACATCCATAATTTCCACATGAACAGGCTGATGTGTCTGGGTAGAAACTTATGCCAGATAAATTTAGCCGAGACCATTTGACTGGAAGGGGTACGAACAACCTCCCAGGCAGAAGCGAGGGAGAACTTACCATTCACGTTAGCGGTCCAACAAGGGCGGTCAGGGACATCATTAAGAGAAATACCCAGCTTATGAATCAGGCCAACAACATTGAAACCCACACGGCGCTGTGAAAGAGGAGAGATCTGATCCGGAGAAACAAAAATCTCCCTAACCTGATTATAGGGACAATCCGAGGGTTGAGAGAGGCAACCTGTGAGTGACCAGTTATCATGCCACAAGGAGCAGTTACCTTGACCCACAATCCAGGCAATGTGGCTTCCAGCCCTAGGACGAGAGGAGCACATGCGGCGCCATATTCCTGAACCAGCCGAAGAAGCAATGAGCGGGTGGTCTGAACCACAGTATTTATGCAACATGAAATGGGACCAAAGACTGGTCTGACATCTGAATCGCCACCACAATTGAATAGAATAAGCTTGCACAATATCGGAAATAGCGCGAATACCCACACCACCTTCATTAGTCGGCTGGCAGCACTTGTCCCATGCAATCCAATGAACTTTGAGATTACTATCAGAGGAACCCCAGAAGAAATTAGACAAAATTCTGTTGATGAGACGAATTGTGTATACGGGGGGATCTAAGATAGCAATTTGATACATAAGGATCGAATGGAGGACCGAATTAATGAGAGTAACCTTCCCGGCTTGATTCAAGAAAGCACTAGCCCAAGATATTGCTGAATTGAAGAGAAGGCTAAGATATGAGAGGCAAAGCGTTGAACAGAAAGCTATTGATATTGCTGAACTGAAGAGTCCGAAAGCAATGAAATAGATGCGCTTTGGACGGGATTGATATTTGACGAATAATAGAATATATAGTGGAATATTTATAAGATAATAGGTATAAGTAATCCATATTTCACCTTCAATGGTCCATAAACGCCAGAAATCTAGAACAAAGACCAGGACGATTAAGAATCTACAATATTGAGCAAGTACTCTGAGTCGGTTGATTAGGTTCTGATTTCTTTGCCAATCTTGCATTGCCTTGTCCGACATCAGAATTGTGTTTTGGTCCACTGCCTCGATCAACATCAGAATTGTATTCTGTTCCACTGATCGCAAACTAGCCATACAAAAGTGTAAATCGTCATCATTCGTGATTAAGATCCAATCGCCCTCATCATCCAGATACTTGATACGAAAAGTTCCAACCTTCAACTCAAGTAGTCTTTCCGTCACATTCTTCTCCAAGTCTACCAAACTTGATGCCACAGGCAGCTCGAATATCATGATCTTGGTTCCGTACTGTGCCTTTATGATCATCCCATCAGGTCTCCTACATGTAGTCCTCAATGAGGATGAGGAGGATAAAGAGGGCGAGTAGGAGTGTCTACCTGCAAATTACAAGTGAGATTGTGATAGGATATGAATATTTAGGCATGAATTAGGATGGTACTAGAAAGAATACGAGTTGGATCTGTCTGTGTGGAAAACATGAAAAGCAAGACAAACTTTCTTGAACATGACTATGTCCATATTCAAGATCAAATTTGGGAGTTATCAACAATATATCAACGATCAACCAAGCAAGAAATGTAAGCAGATCAAATTTGGGAGTTATCAACAATATATCAACGATCAACCAAGCAAGAATATGTATAGCTTACGTCTAAGGAGGCCAGGTTCAGCAGTATCTCTATCTGTGCTTAGTGTATACCAAGAAGTCGATGCAGAGTCAATCTCATCATCATAACCTTCCATACCCTCTGCTTCTAGTTCTGATGATGATGATGATTCAACTTCCCTGATGGATCCAACAAACCAGCTTCATTTACAATATAAATCGGAATCTAAAATTAGTAAAAATTAACACAGAATTACACTTACATGGGAATCATTTGATCAGCTAGCAAAGCTGCTGGAGGTCTGTCCTGATGACTAATGAGATACTCCATATTAAGTCCACCCAATCAATGTGGATACAGACATAAATAAAACTCTGAAAAATTCATGATTAGGACTTAGGAAATTAAGCAAGTGGATAAATAAATCCACTACCGCCCCACTGTGGTTTGGGTTATTATCCTCACCACCCTTGTTTTATTCAACTTGTCTCGCCAGAACCCCTTCTTTTATCTCCTTCAATTATAAATCCAGTGAAATCAACCCATTGATTATTTTTGTTCTTCATAAAATTTCTTCTTACGTCATTTGGTTAAATATATATAATATTATTAACATCATTATATTAAAATTAAAAATAAGTCTCTTTTCAAATAAAACCTCCAATGTTTTCCTCGATGTTATTTGGAGAGTCAAGCATGTGTTGAATGAGAAAGAAAACTATGCTAATGAGTTTATCAGAGGGATGGTTAAAAGTATGAAGCAAAAATTTGACAAATATTGAGGAAATACTAATCTTTTGATGGCTATTGGAGCAATACTGGACCCTAGGTTGAAAATGAGATTGATTGATTTCACTTTCAACAAAATATATAATTAAATCGATGCACGTACACACATTATGAAGGTTCGAGATACATTATATAGTTTGTTCTTTGAGTATGTTGAACAAGATCAAGTGATGTCTCGAAAGAGTAGTTCTTCCACTTCAGAAACATGCTCTTTTATTTGTGTTGTAAACTCTTCATCTAAAGAAAAATTAGTGTCTGTGGGTTTATCTATGTTTGATGAGTTTTGAACTCTGTTGAAGATGTTGCTCCTTTAAAATCAGAGTTGGACATTTACTTAGAAGAAGGGTTTTTTAAATGTCAAGATGGGGATGCAGTCGTTGCCACTGAGTTTGATGCCTTAGCTTAGTAGAAATCTCAAGAATTGAAGTTCAAAATTTTATCCAAGTTAGCTCGTGATGTGTTAGCTATTCCTATTAGTAGTGTGGTATCAGAAGCCACATTTAGTGCAGGAACCCGAGTTTAGATCCTTATCGTTCAAGGTTAACTTCTGATATGGTACAAGTTTTGATTTGTGGAGCAAATTGGGTTCGCCAACTTCACGGGATTAAGAAGTCTATTATGTCACATGTGAGTTTTATTTTTTAAAATTCATTTGAGATATTTGCATATTTGCATGATTATGATTTATGACAATAAAATTGATATCTAATTGATTTTTATTTTTATTTATGAGGAGGACGAATCGATTCATGTCATATTACGAACATGATGGTTGGATGGCAGATGCTAGTCTAATTTTTATTCGGTGTTTTTTTAATGAATTTGACAATGGATATTTATTTATGTATTTGATAATTCTTGTGGATGTTATGGATATTTGATCTTATGGATGTTTTTTGTTTTTGTTATGGATATCTAATGTTATGGATAATTGATATAATTGATATTTTATTCATATTAATTCATATTGAAAAATCGAATACTCGAATAATCGATTGTTAAATAGATTTTGTAAAAAAAATCAAATCGAATACTCTAATCGAATCAAATAATTTGAATATTAATTTCGAATCGAATATGAATCAATTTTAATATTCGAATAATAAACGAATACGAATTCAAATACTCGAATAATTTCACGAATATGAATAGAATATTGCAATATTCGATTTGATTCGATTCGTTTACACCCCTACTCAAAACACATCCGAAACACGTGCAAATTCTTGAACAACGATTAAGAGTATCTAAACTCCAAAATACAAGTTGTTAACACAACTCGAACCCAAACGAACAAACGAAAACGAAAGCTATGCAATGATTGTCCTAATCACATAGTACTCTTAAGAACACTTCTAATATGAACTAGATCGTCTAGACAAGTGAATAATAACCAAGCAGAGACCTAGGGTTCAACCGTGTCACGAGAAAGAACTATGCAAGTGAACTATCAACAGAATCACATTTGGCTAACGTCAAATTGCGACTTGTAACTTTGACAAGTTAAATTCTACGGAACATGTAAAACTAAGGTATTGGCTTCTAAATAGCCTACCCACACGTACCGAGGCTCACACAATAAGCTGAAAAAGAAATGCTACGGCCATTCGACATGCAAAACAAAGAAGTCAAACACACCAAGGTTCGGGGTCTTACAGACTAGGTGGTTCAGCTCAAAATGGTTTGGTTCGGTTTGGTTTGACTTGACTTGAAAGGTCAAACCATGAGCTGAACCGAACCACTCAGTTTCTAAAAAACACAAACCGAACCGAACCATAAAAGTCACGAAACCGAACTGAACCACTCGGTTCGACTAGGTTCAACTCAACTTGGTGGTTTAGTGGCTCGGACTAACACCCCTAGTTTCAACCCCCCTCGCGTGAGAAGTGAGTGGCTTCAAAACTTAAGCGTGTGGAACACATTTGGCCTCACTGTGAACTTTAAAGAAAGTATGTACAGATTCGTCACCTCCATTTAAAATGGTAAACGGAGAAAAACCAAAAATCACCAAAAATGTGGTTTTGGAGGCTAAGTTACGAGTTAGGGAGGGGTTAGGCACCCAACTCGCCCTTTCAGTCTCAAAAATAGGGTTTATTAATATAATTATATGTGTATATATATATATATATATATATATATATATATATATATATAGTCTAGAAAAAAACATATTTGTATTTTAACCTAAATAAAATAAAGCAAAAAAGACAACCAAAATAACAAAACTAGAGAATAATAACAATTATTTTGAAGCTAGCTATTTTACGAATAAAAATTATACTTAACAACACAACTTATTTACATTATACATATACAAACAAAAGGAAACTAACCAAACGGGAAGAAACTATAACTATTTTATACTAAAAATATAGATAGAAAAGGAAAACAATCTTTAATAATATCTACAAATAATAAAAATATTTACAGATCCACAAACTATAAATATCTACATTTTATTTACAAACTTTGAAATAAATAACTTCGGGACAGAGTATTAAGTCTGAAACCTATCTTGGAGCGTGAGTATTTGAACCTGGTACATAGGGGTGGCAAATCGGTCGTGTTGTGCCCTTATCGGGCCAGCACGATAAGGGCACGACACGATAAGCTTCGACACAAACACGGCACGATAAGGTTATCGTGCCTAAAACTAAAACCCAAACACGGCACGATAAAAACTCGGAAACACGGCACGGCACGTTAAGCACGTTAAGCAAAAAACGATCGGGTTTTTTTTGTTAGGCACGATAAGCCCGTTAGGCAAGATTTTTAAAATAAAACATCAATTTTTTATTTAAAATACTGTCAGATTGATCGAGTTTATAAAATTAAAAAAAAAAACAATTATTTAAGATCGGGGGAGTGATTAAATTGAACAAGTAAGTAATTAAGTATATGTATGAGTACGCCAGTGTATAAAGACTAAAGAGAAACCAGCCTGGCAGCCTTCATGTGAGAAATCCAAACCAAAGAGTAAGTAGGAAATAGGAATCCATACATGACTCCTTTATAAAAGGATAGCAATCGAAAACAGATAAAAAAAGGAGAAACCATCAGCATTAACATCAAAATTTAAACCAGAAATTCGATCAGATAACAATCCAAACCCAGAAGTAGCAATAAACTCAAAAAACCGACTATAGATGACATATATGAACATTTAAAGAGGAACCTCAAAAATTCCTTCCAAAAGTTAAATCATTAAGATAGAAAACTCAAATAACAATCTAAACCTCATTGTAAAAACACTCATAATCAATAGTACGAAGGCATACAAAAGAATCAAAACACCCTTTCTTCTGTGAAGCCAATTATGACACTCATATTTTGAGTCATAACATCAGAAAAAACACTCATATTTTGAGTCAAAACAAAGAATTCCTTTGTGAAGCCGTAAAAGGCCGTAGAAAGTATAAACCATTATCGCTTATCACTAACGAACAAATTCAAATCAACAAACCCAACCGATAATAACTTAAACCCAAGAGAGTGAAGCGGAAAAACCCTCATACTGTAAAGAGAGGGGGATTACACCGGTTAGTCTTCGGAGTTCGAGTTGTTAGAGAGAGAGGATTGCTTGTAGCCGTGTGACTCAAGTGAGTGAGAGTCTTGACTCTTGAGACCGAGGAGAGTGCACGGCCGCCGAGGCGGGCAGGCGGAGGCGAGGTGAACCGGCGGCGGTGGCGGTGGCGAGGCGGCACTAAGTTATTGACCGATCGAGGAGTGAAGGGCGATCCGAGAAAGAGAGTGAAAAATCGACGGCGGAATGTCGAATCGGCGCGGCATCAGAGAGAGAGAGAGAGTGAGACGAGAGATCGAGACCGAGAGTTACCTTACCCTTCCGTTCGAACACACAACAATGACCATTTAGTTAATAGTTTCTCTTTTAGGGTTTTTATTATTTATACCTATTTTTTTCGTGCTTAACGGGCTTGTATGCGATAAAAACCCGATAACGACCGAATCTTAACGTGCCTTTATCGGGCCGCACGATAACGTGCCCGAACCCGATAAGCCCACCACCAAACCCTATAATTTCGTGTCGTGTTAGGTGTCGGTCAATCGTGGTGCCTTAAATTGCCACCCCTACTGGTACACCTAGGCTTAGACGATTTGCGTGTGCTTCCCCTGTCCTCCCGATAAGGGAAGTATCTTTATTTTTGTGTGTTATTGTTGTTGTGGGTGTATGCGGGTATGCTGCGCTTTGCCCAAAATAGACAAAGGCAATGTGTGTATGTGTATGTGAGTGTGTGTGTGTGTGTATGTGTGTGTGTGTTTTTCTGTGTGTCTATTTGTTGTGTGTGTATTGGCTAGGTTTGAGCAGCCTTAAAGAAGGGGTAGCTCAGAGAGAGCCTATAAGAGACACTGAGAGGAGAGTAGAGAGAGACAAGAGTGACTTTATTGTCTCTCTCGTGTTGCTTTGGTATGTGAAAATTAGAAAGGGATGCCTACTTTAATAGGCAGGGAGGGAAGGCCTTGGGCCTTGCATGCAAGACAAGTGTGCTTGAGTAAAGGGCAATTGGCAGAGGCTGTGATGGAAAGCCAGTACCTCTTGCAGAAACGGTACAAAATGGGATGTATGCAGTGACAACAACCTGGCCAAAACAAAGTAGTAGAGCACGGCACAAGGGAGATTTTGCATGGCACCGGGGATTGGGGGTGTAGACACCCCAATTTCGTACCCCTGTTATATAACATGACATAAAATATCAAGACCTGTTGAAACATTAACAAATGTCAAGTTATAGGGTTGAAAATGTAAAAGGACAAAGCAGGATGCACAAAACAGTGAAATACAGGGGTTAAAGTGTCAAATTTGAAACTACAAAGCTTGGAGTGGGGCCACCCACATGATTTATGGGAGTGGCGCCAAGAACACATGTGGGTGGTGCCAAGAACATGTGTGAGTGGCGCCAGGAAGTGCTACAGTGTGCTACAGTTTGTCGTAATGTATCATTTCTTCCGCGGATTGTACAAGACACTGAAGCAACGAAGAGAAAAATTTATTCCCCGATGAGTCCTCATCCCCGGCTATAAATAGAGGCGGAATTCGACCTTGAGCACAATTTCTTCATAAGCTTTCCGCGTTCTCGTTCTGTGAAAGAAAGAGCATGAAGAGTGGACAATGAGTGATCCACCCAAGCCTCAAAAACCTGCCAAAACTCCTCTAAACACAAATCCAACCGGTTAAAGTGATCCCTAGCCCTTTAGTTAGGTATCCACCTTAGTTCCCCGACACAAAAACCATAAAGTAAGTTGTTACTCTGCCCGAGTAAATAGGCCGAAATCACCCTAAATAAGCTGTTATTCTGCCCAACCAAAAAGGCCAAAACCACCTCATATAAGCTGTCATTCTGCCCGAATAAGCAAGCCAAAAACCACCAAAAATAAGGCGTCACTGATCTGCCCAAATTACAGCAGCAACAGCATAAAAAGTCTCCCTCTCCTGAGAAGGACAGAGCGAGCACACCCCGCTCTAAAAGGTAATAGCCTTTAAGGGCGTTTTTTTTATTTATAAAGTTGTTATTTAAATGGCGGCTCAATGTAGCAATTATAAGCCGTTATACTGCCCGGATTTAGTTAAAAAAATATTATGTAAAAGAGCCGTTATAATGGTCAAATATTTTTAAATATATTTGTAATTATTGTAAGGAAATAGCTGCAAGTCCGTAAATAATGTAGCCACAGATGTATTTGTTTTATTTTCCTGTCTTTTAATGCTTTGTTTATTTGCTAAATAAATATAAAAATAAGCATACTTTAGCCAAAAACTATTTTTGAGACCGAAAGGGCGAGTTGGGTGCCTAGCACCTTCCCAACTCATAACTTAGCCTCCGAACCCGTTTTCATTATCTCTGGTTTTCTTTCTTTTTTTCTGGTTTTGCTTTATTTTTTCCTTAAAATAAAGATGGCGACTCTAAAACTTTTTGGATCTAGTGGGGCCTCTCAGCACTCCTCTCTTGCACTTTTCTGTTTTCCCCTAAAAAGGGGAAAATGGGAATGAAAGGGTGGTGTATTCCCATATCCTGGTATCCCCTAAACAAGGGATAACTTGATGCGGGAAACACATAGCTCCCATAGTGATCCGAAATGGGCCATAAGGCTATTTTTATAAAATCCATAGTGGGGGCGTCGCAACATCCTTTTTTGCACTTTTCCGTTTTCCCCTAAAAAAGGGAAAATGAGAATGAAAGGGTGATGCATTCTCATATCCTGGTATCCCCTAAAAAAAGGATAACTTGATGCGGGAAACTCAAAGTTCCCATATTGGATCAAAAATCCATTAAAATCAACAGAGGCGCATTCCAACGCGCTATCTTAGATAGCACTCCTCTCGCACTTTTGATTTCGTCTTCCCCTAAACAAGGGAGGGTGGAACGAGAGTATGGATGTCCCGCATCCGCACGTACGCGCACCCCTATCAAAGGGCGCGCGGGGCACGATCGCATGTCCCGGGAACCCACATTGGTGACTCTGTTGGGGAGATCGTTTTATTTTAAATAAAATGGAGGGCTAGACTCATAAAATAAAACTTTTTTTTTATTTGTTTCTGGCTAAAGTATGCTTGTTATATTAATTTATGCATTTGAATATTGTGTTCCTATACATCCGTGTCTATATTTGTGGATATGATCCTCCATCTTGCAGCAGTTTCGTTCCGATAGCTATTACAGTTATATTTAAAAATATTCTTTTTTTTAAATAAAAAAAAAGCAAAAGCAAAAAAAAATCGAAAATAAAATTAAAAAAAATTCGAAAAAATCAAAAAATATATATATATTATCTATGTTACAAATAAAAATTCCGAGCAGCACAATAAAAGGGCCTGGGCTTTATTTTTTAATATTGCTTTATTTTCGGCTCTGTATTATTAGTACTTTCTGTTTATTATTCCTTTTTATTATTCTGTTCAATTTGTATATATTTACATTCATTCTGTCATTTTATTTTGGGGACATAGAACCAAATTTATAATTAATATGGATAGATAGTTTCCCCACTTTTCTTTCTATTTCTTAATGTGATATGCTTGCTTGCTTGCGCTCAAACTAAAAAGCCGAGAAAATCCACACGTAACAGCAAGACAAGCCATATCTGTTATATTTTTCTGTTTATATATCTGAAAATAAATAAAGATTTTACTGCTTTTTAGATACCGCACACACGTGCACACATATAAGAATATTCTGAACTGTTACCCTACACCATGGCCAACCTACCCCCTGCATGAGCCAACACTAGAATGCATATAGATTCTCAAGACACTTCATTGACCGACCGGGTTTTGCATCTTTGAATTGTGGGTCAGCCCCTGTCAAAAAAAATAAAAAAATGTAAAAAATATATATATATAGTCAAAAAAATTAAAAATGCGCAAGTTAGAGAAATAAAAATAATAAATTGCGCAACAAAAAAAGAATATAATGAATAATAAACAGGGGTTGATTTATTATTCTCTAATGCTCGACCTAGACTATTTCGAATGGTGGATCCTGGAAAGAGTATAGGCCCTTCACTAGGATCGGTCGATCCCAGGGAGTCGAAAGCAGTGGAATACGTTGGTCCTATACTCTGGAGAAAGAATCCACTGTTCCAGGAAAAGTCCCGAGACTGTCAAAATAAAGCAGGTGCTTATCCGGTCAATTGTATGGAAAATAAATAATTAATTAATAAAATATACTAATAAAGGCATGCTGTACTCCAAGCCCAGAAAGTCTTCAGCCAGCCTTCTGATACCTCCTCCATAACCCATTTTCCTCAGAAACGCTTTGAATTTGGAAAGGCAGAGATAGTCTTGGCCCAGTAATGCGGGAAAGTAGTCTGTCGAAATGGTATCGATTCGAATCGAGACAAAGCGAGAATCGGTGCGAGGTGCAGATCCGAGGCGGTATGGCGGTGAAAAACAAACAAGTTATGGCAGGGGCTAGTGACAACTGGAACAGTTTGGAACCAAAAAGGGAAACTCCTTTGTATGCACCTCCTCCTAGGCTTGAGGCTTGGTTAAGAAAGGAACTGGACGCTCATGCAGAAAGAATAACGAATCAGGTGGTAAATGATTTTCTGGCAGGTTTTTCAGAAACTCTTGCCGCCTTTTCCCAAAAAGCCAAGATCCCAAAATATGTCCCTAATACTTCTTATTCTCCTTAAATAAATTCCCCTGATACCGCAGAGAATATCCTTTTCCAAGCCTCCAGAAAGCCACCAAGTGCCAGCCACCAGCCATGTGATGACCTCCTTGCCCAAGGTAATATGATTTCTAGCGCCCATAATTCTAACTCATATTCTCCAGAAATCAACTCTGATCCCCCTCACCTAAGTGCCTGTTATTACAACCAAAAGAGTTATCTCCCTCTTGATCCCTCAAATACATATTCTCAACAAACGACCCTAGGGACTCTAAAGGAAATAATTTGTATACCAGAAAAATAATCCCTATTGGGCCAAGGTCCAGGCAACCCCATTCCAGTACAATATTATCCAAGAGAAAAAACCCCATTCAGTTGCTTAAGCAAGTCCCAACCTGGCCATTTGCCCAAGCCAAGAGGTCGAAAGGAGACAATTCCAAGGCATTATGATGACCTGCCCGCCCCAAGATCTGAAATACTCCAAACACTGTGGGCCCATGGGATACTGAAGCCCATGGATAATTACCGACCACCCAAACCGTTACCTATTACCTAGAACCATGCCCAGTATTGTGAGTATCACCGATGCAGTGGTCATCTTACCGACAAGTGCTATACGCTCAGAGATGCAATTCAGGATCTCATTGACAATGAGCTAATTACGGTGGCCGGCACAAAAATCTTTGAAACAGATCGAGCCAAGGAGGTCTAAAGGGGCAAGTTAGTCTAATTAGCCATGAATAAAGGTGTTGTAAGATATGTTGATCAATAAATAAGTTTCTAATAAATGTTTGGAAAAGACAGTTTCCTGGGTATGATAGATGGAGGCAGTTATTATAAAGAGCTCCCTGCTGAGTTTGAGCTTATTGGCGATAAGCCTCTAAGCGGTATACCACAGCCCAGGCCCGCTCACGGCCCGCAGACCTAGTGGACCACTTTGGATATACTATCCCTATTCCTTCCCCTAGCTTTACGGATTGGTCATCAACCGATCCGCTACCCAAAGTTGAGGATCTCAAACCCCATGTCACTACTAGAAAAATGACCTTTAGTGACAGAATTTTCCGTCGCTAAAGGCAAAATTCCGTCGCTAATGGCTCCCCTGCGACGGAATTTTTCCGTCGGTGGTCCGTCGCTGATGTCCGACGGACCGATTTCCGTCGCTAAAGGTAGCCTTTAGCGACGGAAATTTTCGTCGCTAAAGGTTGATTTTCAGCGACGGAATTTTCCATCGCTAAAGACTTTTTAAAATTAATTAAAATTGAATTTCAGCGACGGAAATTTCCGTCGCTAAAGGCTTTTTTAAATTAATTAAAATTGATTTTCAGCGACGGAATTTTCTGTCGCTAAAGGCTTTTTAAAATTGATTTTCAGCGACGGAAAATTCCGTCGCTAAAGGCCTTTTAAAATTAATTAAAATTGAATTTCAGCGACGAAAATTTCCGTCGCTAAAGGATTTTTAAAATTAATTAAATTTTAATTTCCTCGACGGAATTTCCGTCGCTAAAGGATTTTGAAAAATATTTAAATTTTAATTTCAGCGACGGAATTTTCCGTAGCTAAAGGGTTTTAAAAAATAATTAAATTTGAATTTCAGCGACGGAAATTTCCGTCGCTAAAGGGTTTTAAAAATAATTAAATTTTAATAAATATCTAATAGTGGATAATATAAATAATAAATAAATAAATAAATATATATATATATATATATAAATCTTTCAAACCAAAACAAAACCGTACTATCTCGAAATCAAATCACCCGAACCAATTCAATTCGTTTCACAATTTGGTGATTCAAAATTACCCCTAAATGTTAGTCGTTTCAAAAAAGTAAAAAAATAATAAACACCAAGTCTTCATCCATATAAGTAATTCATTTAAGAAAATTGCAATTAATCCAATCAATTTCATAGAATTGCATTTACCATCAAAACAAATACACAATATAAGCAAGATGCCATTCGATTTCATCAACAAAAGCCCTAACACCCAATTTCAGCCTCCTCAGTCGCGGAAACCATACATTTTCCAGAAATATCTTCCAGAAAAATCTAGCCATAACCATGTCGATGTCCATGGCAGTCACCGTCTTCCTTCTCGCGTGCTCAATATACGTCACCTCATCACAAATTGCGTTTTCCAGAAATATCTTCAGAACGCCCTCTAGTTTCTTCGTAGATGAGCCCGCTGATTCTCTTCACTCCTCCTCTTCTCGCCAACCGACGAATCGCTGGCTTCGTGATGCCTTCTCCCTTTTACCTCAGCCAGACATTTTTGATAGACAGAGAGATATATATGAAATTTAGTTTTGTGCTAATGATTGGGGAATTGATTGATTAGTTTATATGGAAAGGGCCAAGTGGATAATGGCTGCTAGATTTGGAAATGTAATGGACGGCATAAGATTGTGATCCGCGTGAATAATATTTTTATTCCTTGTAAGCCGTAGATGAATATTGGATAGACGGTTGGGAGTTTAAGATGGTTTGAGCGCAGGATTCGTGTTTTTTTAGTTAGGCCTCATTGGGCACCGCGCTTTTAGAATTGATTGATTTGTTTTGAAATATTTGTTTTTGTAAATAAATAATGTTTTGAAATATTTGTTTTTGTAAAATCCCTTTGTAACTTTAAAATAAATAATGTTTTGAAATATTTGTTTTTTGTAAAATCCCTTTGTATATATATATATATATATATAGGAAATATTATAATCATTTTAATGAATGATATTTTATTATTAAATTAATATTTGAAATATTAATTTGATAATATAATATCATTCATTAAAATGATTAGCATCAATATAATTACAAAAATAAATATATTCACATTACAACTTAATTTATATATTTAAGAAAATAATAACAAATGGTTGATCAACATGCATCGCTGCCGTCACTGACTCACTGGACTGGAGAAACTGAGGAAGCCGAAAGATATTAATCAACAAGTGGTTACGTTACGTAATTAAATTGATATTTGCATTCCTTCTAAATAGTTGTATCCTTTGTATTTCCAATAGTCACCAAAATGACTGCTAATGAAAACTGTCACAACCGAATTTTAAAATAAAGCCAGGGTTATTCGTTGCGAAAACAATAAGTCGAAAAGAAACAGAACACTTGATTATTAATACCCGTAAGCCCATAAAACTTATGTGAATGTGCACTCCGCACCCCCAGATTCACAATGTAGTACATCTTGGGGGAAGAAAGTTATTAATGACAGCCAATCTTTGGTGGACCGAAGTGAGCAGACCACTGGTTTGACTGCAGCCAAATCTAAGAAAAATCTGGACCAGCCATCATCAGTAAAACCCGGAGGGCCGAGGTTGAGACAAGTGGTTACGTTATGTTACGTTAAGTTACGTTACATTAAGTTACGTTACGTTACGTAAGTTAAGTTAAGTTAAGTTAAGTTACGTTAAGTTAAGTTAACTTAACATAAGTTAAGTTAAGTTAAGTTAAGTTAAGTTAAGCTAAGTTAAGCTAAGTTACATCAAGTTACATTACGTTACGTTACATTAAGTTAGAAGTTAGAAGTTAAGAAGTTAAGTTTAATTTAGAAGTTAGTTAAATTAAGATAGGATTAAGTTAAGTTAAGTTAAGTTAAGTTAAGTTAAGTTAAGTTAAGTTAAGTTAAGTTAAGTTAAGTTAAGTTAAGTTAACTGAAATTAAGTTAAGTTAAGTTACGTTAAGTTACGTTAAGTTAAGTTAAGGTAAGTTAAGTTAAGTTAAGTTAAGCTAAGTTAAGTTAAGTTAAGTTAAGTTACGATACGTTAAGTTAAGTTACGTTACGTTACGTTACGTTACGTTAAGTTAAGTTACATTAAGTTAAGTTAAGTTAAGTTAAGTTAAGGTAAGTTAAGCTAAACTAAGTTAAGTTACGTTACGTTACGTTAAATTAAGTTAAGTTAACTTAACTTAACTTAAGTTAAGTTAAGTTAAGTTAAGTTAAGCTAAGTTAAGTTAAGTTAAGTTAAGTTAAGTTAAGTTAAGTTAAGTTAAGTTAAATTAAGCTAAGTTACGTTAAGTTAAGTTACGTTAAGTTAAGTTAAGCTAAGTTACGTTAAGTTAAGTTAAGTTACGTTACGTTAAGTTAAGTTAAGTTAAGTTAAGTTAAGCTAAGTTACGTTAAGTTAAGTTAAGTTAAATGAAGTTACGTTAAGTTAAGTTAAGTTACGTTAAGTTAAGTTAAGTTAAGTTAAGCTAAGTGCGTTAAGTTGGATTACGTTAAGTTAAGTTAAGTTAAGTTGCTGCGTTAAGTTAAGTTAAGTTACGTTAAGTTAAATTAAATTAAGTTAAGTTAAGTTAAGTTGAGTTAAGTTAAGCTAGAGTTCACGTTAAGTTAAGTTAAAGAAGTTAAGTTAAGTTAAGTTAAGTTAAGTTAAGTTAAGGATTAAG